>CM052191.1:14288346-14345127 GCA_028455805.1 Lasioglossum figueresi | reverse complement strand
CGGACTGCGAGTTGATGTGCAGCCAATAGTGGCACGGCCAAAGCCCGGGCGTGAGCACTCTCATTTACTCTCTGATATCAGTGATATATGGTCACAGCACATATCAGTGCTAATCGTACACTGCGTCAACGAGATCATAAAAAATGATCATTTCTTGTATTTGATTGTCTTGCGGCTAGGCTAGTAACATTTGGTAGAAATATTCGTTTCCCTAGGAAATTTAGTGCGCTGAACAATGGCGCGAAACTTGAAATCATGTTTGCATGTAATTGAAAAATCCGTTTATTTGTTCAAGGGTATAAAAATGTAATATAACTGTTCGTTATATTGTTATTCACAGTTCGTTCAAGGTCAATACCATAAAAATTTCTATGAAGCAAAGAGAATATTGGGTTAGGTCAGTACTTGGAATATCGTAGTAGTAGCAAAACTCGTCGATGAAAAATCGTTCGAAAACGAAGGAAGCGACCAGACTGATAACATTGTAATTAGTGTTTTGCAACCCTACCAATGAAATCATTAACAGCTGTAACGTGGAAGCAATATTTAATAACACCTGGTGTCTCCTTATCTGTCTCTCTTTTCGTTTTGTCTGCAGCTGCAAAAATATTGGCAAAACGCCAAACGAAAGTACTATGAGCCAAACCGTTTCGTTAATCCCATATCCGTTTAGGATACCAGCGGTAAACAATGCCAAAGGTGCAACATCAACGACCTTGGAGTACCAATCGTAGGAAATCCTTAGGTACTTTACTAAAGTAGTTGCCGATGAGACGCACGGAGCTCCTGGAAGTAACATTGCTAAAAATAATGTGCTTAACGCTCGACGCACGCGATTCAGTACAAGTGCCGCTATGTTTACTATGTTTTATTGCGTTCAAACAATCAAACAGATATTTTTGAAAAGTTTCAGTGTTCTAGGGCTGTAATAGTATCGAATTATCAAACCGTTCAATGTGCCCATCTAACAGCGTTCGATAGTAAGAAATAAAAATATGCAAAAGATAGTACTATTTGTTTGAAATCATTAAAGGCTGACAAGAGAAGACAGTTGTGTATTTGTGAGATTAATGTAAGAATAAATGTAGTAGTTGGAACTTGCGAGAAATAATACAAACGATCGTTACTGTTAATATTATGGATTTAGTAATCTGGAATCTATGGTTAAATCTTGTGTTAGGAAGCTTGAAAATAAATGAATTTTTTAATACGATAGGTGTAAGTCGGTGTTTAGTAATTGTTACTTTGATACGTAGAAAAGTCTGTGTCGAACGACAAAAGAATTAAGAAACCACCGATATTAATTTCTCTTTTTCGTTAGCTAATCGAACTATAATGCTCCATGGACAAAGAGACAAAGCATGCGTGTTAGTTTTGCTGTGAAACATAGTCAACATGCAAAGGCAATTCACATTTGTTAGACGCTTTAGAAAGCAGAATAAGGACTTTGAACAGACGTTACACCTTGTGCGACAAGCATAAAGCAACTAATGTGCACGTTTAATTCTCTATGCAAACGTCTAGATATTAAAAGCATACTTGTTTGCGACAAAGGAATTTCTGATCCGACGTAATCGCTATTTCGTACATAGCGATAATTTCGTGCAATCGTTTTCTTTGTCTGACGAGTCCTGTTTGAATCGGCATATCAGAGCTGCAATATTATTTCTCACCTGTTCCAACGACATGGATAAGCTACTAACGATCATCTAAAAATGCATCATCCTCCGCTACAGTTCTATGTTCAAAAGTCAAGTACAATACCCTTATGTAGTTTCATACCAACTAATCCTCTGCATGACCCCCAATAATTTATTAGTCATACTTTTTGGGGGCTCTGTACAGATATAATGTTGTTTTAAAAAATACGCTAGACGGATATCAAGATGCAGGATAATGTAAACATCGAAGGGTACTTCCTTACCAAACCTAAGAATCCCTATGACGGAGTGTGAAAGTAGAATTTGGAAGGCACGAAGTGACCAGATGCTTGCTTTACCGTACGGGTTGCCGATAGTCTTTATGCAACCAATTGTCACAATAAATTTGGCAAGATGCGCTATAACGCCACTCGGACAAACCATGGTCACCTTTTGTTCACGGACACCTTGCTTCTCGACGAGATTAATCTCGAGACGCGAGATATACTATGCTGAATGAAAAGTTCCATGCGATTATGATTTCAATTCAGCGGTGCACGAAAACCTCTCGGGTCTCGACTTTTTTCCACAAATTCCTTTGGTTCCTCGAGAGAGAGGTTAGTTCTAGTTTCAATAGCAAGTAGTAAGTACAAGTACCACTGAGTACCACTGAATAGGATTTTGCGTATTACGTCATCACAGCCTACTCTATATAGTATTTACATACCTAATACTCTAGTTCGCCTCTACGCCGATGGTGGCATCAGTTTCGCTCCTGCGCAATACCACGAAGCTAAAGTGTATCTAGAGGGGAATGGGGAATCGTCGCCGTATCTCATTCTGTATAAATACTTATGAAAACTGTAACTATAATATACATTTAATTTTATTACTCGTTCATTTTTACTTGACTCTTATTATTTTAAATATGGCTAACTTATTTTGTTGATTATAATTTGGAAAAAGTTAAATTTTAATGTAGATGTTGATCGTAGTGTAGATCGATTTTAGTGTAGATGTTTTGACGTTCCTTACAATTCTTTATGCAACAAGCTTGCACCGTTTTTTAAAATGTTTACGATATAATGCATAAATATACTTGTATACCTCGCTCTTATATCGCCATGCATCATTTAAAATTATCTTGTGATGTCAAATGTAGGCACCAGATACTCTGTTATCTTGGAACACTGCGTCCTATGCATATTCTATACCTATATCGGATCTATAAGTATATATGGTCTAAGGTTACAGCACGACTGCTGCCACAGATAGCAGCACATACATCGTATATAGAGGTCGGACTTGGGCCAAATATGTCGCGTATACAGCGTATACGTCGATCGTGATTTCACACGATTCAATGGATATCTGTTTTGTCCTTGATATTTACTGCACTGGTATTTCGATTACCCGCGTTGCACAATAAATGTCGAAACGAACAATTCGTATCTACGTATACGCGAACGACTTAACAAAATGAAATTCATATCGGGAAAGTAGATTTCTTCTGGTAGCTTGTTGGAGTCTGCGAAACAACCCGCTTGAACGAAATCGTTTCCTGCGGTTGTTGTTTGGAATAAATCAAACTGTTAATGGCCCTAGGAATTTTCCGGTTGGCGAACAAACATATTTTCGCGTGAACGATGACAAGGCGAAATATTGGATTTGGAGAGGGCGCGATCGGATTTTGGCATCGGTGGCGGATCTTTGAGTCTTTTTGCACCGAAAAAAGAAGTCGACCGTAGAAGTCAACGTTTTTCCGTTCAAAGCGACAACGTGACCAATACACGTCATCGATACGCGTTGACGGTTCCGCTAAAAGTTTTGCAGCAGTGCTGCAGTACTTTTACCCTTGACAACTTGTCGTGTAATCGCGGTAAATGTTCGTGCGCACTCGACGTGAAATCGTTACACTACCCTAAACTCTGCACGAACTTCAAGGCATTGGAAATTTGGATTTCGTTCGTGCCAGTGGTTCTCAAACCGATCTTTCCTCCGCAATTATATTTCTTTCACCGGTGCCTCGACGATCGCGATCGGTCCGCGACGTTTAGGCACGAGAACGATTTTCAGAATACAAACAATACGAGCCGGGAGGAGTGAGAAGAAGACCTTGATGAAGCAAAATTAAAATTGATAAAGAAATTCATTACAGATACAAGTATGATACTTTGATTGGTAGTTGGTGAATTGAAATTTTCATTCGTATTTTCGCAGTTCCTGTGATCCAGCAAATGCTGCCACCTATCGCGTCAAAATTCTTCGAGCGTTCAGCAGTCTCTAACGATGCGTCATATTGCGCGAAATGTTCCTACGAGATTTCACGTTTACACACAATTACTGTCAAACGTATTGTCGAGTGGGATAGATAAGGATTGAAGTTATGTTGCCAGCGACGACCGTATGCACTATGATTCAACGTGAAAACAGGTATTACACTATGGGCCCGTTCAGACACGGCGGAATCCGCGCGTTTTCAACCGCGCGATTTGAACCGCGTTAAAATTGACAGTCGTTCAGAAAGTGGCGGCAACCGTGCGGATATGCAGGAGAGGGGCGAAGTTTTAGCTCACAATCAGTGCTAAGATGGATATCGAAGAAGCAATATGTTCGTTACGTTGATACACATCCAAACCGCGCGATTTTCGTCAAACACTTGAACGCTCTCATAGCAACCATAGTAAATAAAATCGCGCGGTAACAGCGCAAAGTTTATTTCCTGCGGTTCAGAGGCGGCAGCCGCGCGGATCGTTGGACCGTCGCACGATATAATTCGGCGCAGCGTTCACTTCAAATAATTTTCATGTCGACAATTTTGAAGTATCCGTATTTTTAAAAACGAGTCCGTAAAGAGAACACTTGGGACTATATCATCATTGTTTTTAATTTTTCAATTTTCTTCTGGTGCTACGATAACAATGCAACTGCTTAAAACAATTGCAAAATAAATTATGAAAACAAATATTTTTTCAACTGAAATAATTTTTATAAATACTCTTATGTTTTCACTAGAAGCACCGAAAACTCATTTTCATCGGTTTGTTAGTTCGGCCGTTATAATTGAATGAAAAACGTGTAACAACTCGTGCGTAGAACCACCAATTTCCAAGATGTTAAAGAATTCTTTGAGATACGTTCATGTTTTACTAAAGACTGCAACATATCCAAATTTGAACAAAATTCGAAACAGCAGTTCTATTTCGCATGGAATGATTCGTGTGCATTAATTGTATGTAGATTAATGCTCTCAGGTAGTAGGTACAAATAGAAAATTATATCGATAATATCTCGTTAACTATTAGATTTGTGATATATGAAGGTCAATACTTTTTTACGCAGAATGTTGTCCTTCATCCGAGTTCGAGCAAAAGTATTGGGCATTCTATTAAAAAAACTGAAGGTGACCATCATACCTTGATAAAAAGTCAAAGTAACAAAAATATCATTGCAACACTGTATGTCCCCCTAGGAACGATGCAACATTTGTTTGAACATTTTTTTCATTCACCAAACAACTTACGAGTTATTTGAGAAAAAGATTCGGCTACCGCGAACCTCCAGGGGCCGAATTAAGCCAGCGCGGGGCCCGTAACAAATGTTTTCAGGGGGGCCCTACGTTTCGCATGATAATAAAATAAAACACAATGAATGACCATTTTTCTTTTTTAGCAAGAATATGTGTTGACGATAGCCAGAGCTGTTACACAATTTTGCAAGCTAAACATTTTCCGCTCCAAGCGCGGGGCCCGTAGATTTGCTACTTCTGTTACGGGACTTTATTCGGCCCTGCGGACCTCGTCCGATGTCGGGCCCACTGTGAGCACGTTTTCCGACGAAATCGGACGTACCAACACATTTGAACACACGCCTCCCGAGGCGCTCGAAACGCTCGTGCGTGTGTACCGAAGTCGGACGTCGCGTCGACGAGGTCGGATCCACTGTGCGCGTACCCTAACGTGCATAGACAGAAGACGCGCGCTTTACATAATAGGCTAAATAGACGATACCGACGGATATCGACGCGTCATGTTCGCGAACAAAAACAACAGTAGGGTAAAAATCTCATTCACAAACAGTTTACTATACGAACGAAGAAACGTAACGTTGCTGCTTATGAGCCGGCTATTTATAGTGCAGCGTACTATTACGACGATTAATCTTAATGATCGTGTCACGCCGCTTTCTGGCATGTTTTATTGACGCAGTTTGGCAAACGATGTAACCAGAATTGTATGTACATACGTATAGCAGCTGCGAACGTTTGTATGTGTTTGTGTACGCGTAGTATGCGTGTGTGTTGCGCGAGCGAAATAAGGTGAGTGAACAGATACATATTATTTGTTCGATGTTATCCAACCTGCATATCATGTTGGTATAACTGATTATAATTGCCATAATTGCTCTTCCAATAGATCGCGTTGTCACTCAATATTTAAATGTCGCAGTGTGGCGTGGGCATGGCGTGGCGGCATTATCCTGCCATTTACACCCGACCATTTCGACTCGTTAAATATTAACGACCGCTTTTAAAAACTGGTTCTCGAATGTCGTGCGGGCTCAACAAACAATTTCATAGATCACGGTTTCACGGTTAGATCCGCCTGGCCGGCTAAGAATAGCATTTTCTCGACATTTTTACATCGGCCGTCAGAAATGCTATTTTTGAGAAGCACGTGCGATCCATGTTCCGTGTTCAACGATCCAACGGTAATTGGAAACGAAGGGGTTTAGGACACAGTAATATTTAAAAAAAATCGAATATTTAAAAAAAATCGAACGTTTCGATAAATTCCGCGTCATTCCTGGAGAAGGAATTGTTTCAACGGTTTTCAGCCAGTTTACGTAATCGTCGTTCGTCTGTCTGACTTAAATATTGTTTTCTCCTCGTTTACAGTCCTTCATGCTACGTTGCGTTCGTACAGGTCGCTCGGGAAACGCATCGCGCGAGTCAACGCGAGTTCTAATTCCGAGTCCTTCGTCTAATTGTAAGTCGAAAAACTTTCGACAAAGCGCGCGTGCCTCCGACGCAGCGAAATTACCGTGTGAACGCTAATCAGCACGCCGTGTTTCATCGTTCCCGAGAAGTCGGTTTAGCATCGGCGAAGATGAGTCGTGCCGCAAACCGAGTTTTCTCTCGGTTCAACAGGACACGCCTCCAAAAAAAGGAAATAATTCAGACAATTCAAGACTGTAATCAGCGTTCTAAAATGGCGACCCGGTGGTGAAATGGACATCGGCAAGTCCACTCCCGAGATCCCCACAAGACGACCCGATTCTGAAAGACGACATCGGCAAGTACTTGTGCACCTTTACGGTGGCGACCTGGTGGCGAAATAGACACCAGCAAGTCCACTTGTCCTATTTTCCATACACGAGGCGAACCGATTCTGAAAGACGGCACGGCAAATCCTACGTGTACAATCCCTACATTATCACCAAAAAATCTCTCAATCCTGTGGGATGAATGGTTCGTTGTGTACGCGTGCGGGCGACCGGATCATGTTGCAACGGACTGGCGCCGATATGTTTAGGAAATTCGAGTGACTGAGAGAGTGTGAACGAAGAGTGTTTAGAACTGAGCGGTAGGAGAATGTTTGGTTTTTACGAAGATAAACTATGGATGCAAGAGACAGGGTGCAAGCGAGGGACAAGGTGCAAGCGAGATGGATGCAAGGGGGTGAAAGAGTATAAGAGCGTGGAAGTTCGGCGGGCTAGGCAGAATTCGGAAGAGCGTTAGAGTGCGAGCAGTGCGTGTTAGAGTGCGAGCGTTTATTAAACACAGTATTATTTAAAAGCGTCGAGTAGTTCAAATCCCTTCCTCATCGATCCTACAATCCTAACTCCCTCTCGGTTTCCGCACGGCTGCCTAAACCTCGGCTCGTAACACGGTCTACAAGACTTCATCGAGTCTGACATCGCGTTGTGTCATTTGCGATACTCGAGAAAAAAACCGGGCCGCCATGCTATCGATCATTGATATACTATTTGACAGAACGTGCAACCACCGCGCCGTTGGCCGTTTCCGTTTCCGTTTCCGTTTCCGTTTCGTATGTGACAGTATGTGTCATGCATCGTTTCGCTCAAGTGGAAACACCGGTACACGATCTCTTGTAGCGTCAACGAGAGAGTACTTAGGGTACACCAAAGTATCGAATCGAACCGAAGTCGAGGTCAGTGTCGCCAGATTAGGGGAGGTGTTTTAACAATTTTAACGATTCACGCTCCAGAGCTGGGGAAAATAGTATTTTAAATAGTAAATAATAACTAATTCTATTTATTTTAAAGTTTGTGTACAACTTTGAGAATAAAATATTTTATTTGATGCAGTAATTTTTGAAAATAAAGTAATTTATTTCATGCAGTAATTTTTGAAAATAAAGTAATTTATTTGAGGCAGTAATTTTTTGAAACTAGTATTTGCAAATAGTATTTTATTTGAAGAATATTGAAAATATTTGTATCTTGTCTTTATTTTCAATTTCAATTTTAAATATCATTGCTGAAAATAATGGTTCGAATTCGATACATTTATGAGTGTAAATCGCTTCTTAACGATAAGATAGACTGTACGTTTATGCGGCTTCTATTGGTTTTTGGGAAGCAAGGTATGTAATTTAATTTAAAAAAAAGGTATTGAATTTTGAACTTGATTTATTTAGATGTTCTCCCTACTAAGGCTAGGCTGTGACTGAACAGAGTTCGGCAGCTCGTTGATACGTTTAAAGAAAAAACGTCCGAAAGGGATCACGTCAGCGGACTAAAAGAAACGCGGCTCTGTCTTTGATTCGATATCTAAAGACACCGCGAGTTACAATGTAACGGACCCGTAGATATGGGATCTGAAACACTGTACATATACACTGTGTGTGGTCCCTGGAACCGTATTCATTTCTGTACAATATCTATAGTTTCTCATAGTATTATAACAATGCAAAAAGTAAAATATTTTATTTCGTGTTTCAGATTGTTAAAATAAAAAATTTTATTTTGAGGTTCAGATTGTTAAAATCGAAATATTAACCTTAACCCTTTAGCACCGGAGTGGTGATTCTGAAGCGCCACTAAAAATTGCTGTACCATTATTTAAAATATTGTTTACATTATTTGATATATTGGTATCTAATCAATTATTAAACATTTTTAAGTGTTGCACGAGGCAGTGTTTCAATTTCGTATCTACCAAATTTAAAAAATCATTGAGAACGAAGATATTCTAGATCGAAAGAAATGTTTAATTTTTGAGTTAAAATAGCTCCGAGTGTATGTAGTGCTAAAATCTTAATGAATTGCTAGATCGGCCGCCCGGACCACTGCGCGACGTTTCAATTCGAGGAGTCGAAAGCTGAAATTGCAACGATCCACCAATATAGCAACGTTTTGTTGTATCGTTTCTTTTTTTTCTGTATAGTTTCTCTCGCCAGCTGTCCTGAATATGGATACCGATACGCTACCGAGCAGCTCGTCCGGCGCGGTACCGCGCATCGATCGAGGAGAAAACGCATTTACGCGGTTGTCGCGACTGGTTGGATCTTACTTTTAGACCGTAGAACACCGCAGAACACCACAGCCGATCCATGGATCGCGTTACGCGTCCCATAGTCGTCTCGTATGTCACTGTCAAAGAAAGCAATTCCTAGGAGTTTTTCTGGCGCACGATGCGGTCTTGCTGTTGTACGTTGTACGCCGCTGTCCTCTGCAATCTGCATCTTCTCGTCGACAATTAACGCGACCCCTTTACGAATCTTCGTCGGCACGCTTATCTTGAAATCTCGACCACTACGAATTATTATTTATTTGTTTATTCATAGTTTATTTTAATGCGGTCGCATTAACAGCGAGGTCATTAGCGACCACATGGTTTACAATCGAATATATCATATCTTACATGTTACTTGTGAAGAGGTTTACGGTTAATGTTGACATTGTGATGGGAGACAGCAAAAACAAATTTACAGCAGTTCATATATGTACATGATTGATTTTTCAATAACTTCGAAAGACGTCCCGCCCCTTGTCGTAGAAACGCGGCTGTATCAAATGAAATATCGTCCGAAGAAAATGAATTTTCATGCGACTACATAATTCGCGTCGAGCGAGATTCTTGCTTTTTCGACGGCGCAGCGTCGCGACGCGAGCGAGATTTAATGTTTTTCTGACACTCGAGCTAGCATTCGCACTCGGGCGAGGTCGCATGTAGCTATTTAAGTAACGTATGTACGCGCGAAAGGTGATTACCGCGTGGTCCGTTCGTTCGTCCGTCCGTCCATTTTGACAAATCGTTTACGTAATTCACAGAAAATCCGTGATGCTCTCGACCTCACCAAGGCCGGGAAGCGATATTTAAAGAGACTGCGAATCATCTACGAGGATTATTCGAAAGTTGTGCGATAGCGTGTCACATAGCCTTGAAGTCACTCTATCGCACAGGGTTAGGCACAGGTGCGATGGCTGCGAATTACTAAAATATATGCGAGTATTATTATTAGGTAATCCCATAAATACGTGCCGATTTTTGTGTGTATGTTACGGTAAATGCGATTAATCCGGTGGTTATATGTATAATTTCGTAATTCTCATTATTCGGCAGCATGTAACCGCGAGAAGCAATGGACAGGCGACGGTGCTGCCGCCTATCGTGGCTGTCGATATGCTGACGAATAATGAGAATTACGCGTCGTAAACGTGAAAGTAGGACTTTTGCGGCAAATAGCCCCCTAGGTTGATCTTTCATCTAGCGATTTTGACTACTAAGAAACCCCGTCTTTGCATTATTAAGAAATCAGGAGTGGAATCCTGTGTGGTCTAGCGGTGTGTGAGTGTACTGTGGTGACTGGTGGTGTCTAGGAGACACAGTCCTTAAAAGCGCATCGCTGAAAGACCTAAAAGCTGTCCCAAAGATCGAGTTCCAGAAGTGTTTCGGAGATTGGAAGAAGCGCTGGCATAAGTGTGTAATATCTAATGGAGATTATTTCGAAGGGGCTAACATTCACGTGGACGAACGAATGAAATATTTTCCGAGAACTGAAAATTTTGGTCGTATTCTTTAACACACCTCGTTTATTTACGATGTAAATTCGTGTGTCTGGTGGCAAAGAGAAATTCCGAATTTCTTCCGGCGGAAGGATCACGCGTCGGTCGTGACAATGCATTTCGCGACGCGGATGGACAGCTACGGAAAGACCGGTGAAAAGTTTCTTCCCGGTTGGATTTTCGCGAGCTCGTCGAACCAGATATTAGTCGATAAAGTTGACGATTCCGCGTCGCGTTTTACCACCAAGAGCAAGATTCGTTAAGCTTGCCCCCATTATTCCTTTCGAGATTGAAGAAGCTTCTCCTTCGGCTCGAATTAGAGCGAACGTTTCCTCGTGACATTTCACAAAAGTACCCGACGATCACTTACCACGCGGACGCGTTCGCTCCTCGACGATCGTAATTTGAGCGTGGCTGGAGTCACGATTGCGACTTGCAACTTGCCCTCAGGGTCAACGCTTCGGAGGAGCAGTGCCACGAAAATCGACAACGCCCTAAGTATCGTTGAGCGCTCGCAAGAAGGTCCCTGGCAGGAATTCGGTGACGTAGGCAAAAATGCGTGCCCGATTGGTTAGCTTGGAAGGTGCGCACCTTCTATTGGCCGAAGCGGTAACACATACTACTATTACTATGCAGAACGATAGATTCCTCTTGCCTCTGTGCCCTTCCGGGGACCTTCTTTTCAGCTCCCGGTAGTAGGCGTAGTTACCGTGCTCCCGGTCCAGTGCTGCCATGAAATCTCATGGGGAAATCTCTGCTATGCGAATGCGATCGCGGGAATAGATTTTTTATCCTTATACGAGCATATTTTGAGCTGCACAAAGGTTTATTTGATAGAGGAAGGTTAAATGCACCGCGCTGAACCGCATCGTGTCAGTCAAAAAAGTCTTTCAGAGACAGAAAAATACATTGGAATCTGAGAGTATTTTTCTCGGTTTTTTCCCTACCTTGGACACTTATATTATTAGATATAAACATAATCTGGTTAAATAATCTGAGCGAGAAAAAAAATGATGTGATTCGAAAGCAAAATCTAGTTAGATACTAGTTCCTTTCTAGTTTTGTCACGCGAGTAGTCTTCTCCCTTAAATGCTGATACGAGACAAGTCATTTTTTACTAAATAAACTGCTAGATCGGTTGCTCGGACCGCTGTGAATCGCGTCGCGTCGCGTGGCGTCGGTCGATCGAACGGACAAAAGACAGAACAGGAAGCTCGAGTCGCGATCTGCTCAGTTCATCGTGTCGTTGCGTTCCCGAGAAATAGAATTTTATCTGTCGGTCGTATCGTCGCGTTGCGTTTATATTCTCGGCGCTTTTTAATGGATTAATCAGAAAGTAGAACGCGAGCGATTCGTCCATGTCGGCTAGAGTAGCGCGCCAAATCAATGGAAAAATTTATTTGCGACTTGCGACCTATGCACGACTTACGGGACTCCGAAGCGACGAGAAGGTTTTCTTTGATGAAACATCGATCCGTGAGCGAAGAAGGGTAGAGATATCACGAATTCCACGTAACGACCTATTTCACCTGGCCATTTCAAAGCATCCAGGTTTTTGGTCGCCTTCGACACAATAACAGGCAACCTCCGTACATCACAGTGTCCCGACGAATTCATCCATTTCGATCGGTTGTCACGTACAGTTACTCGAATTAATATTCGGACGCTCTAAAAAAGACGATAACTTTTTTAATATCGTGTTACACGATTTGAACATTTTTCGGAAACCTAGGGCAATTAGTTTGCTACACGATGTGAACATTTTTCTTTTTCAAAAATAGCGATTGACCGGAATTGTAGAAAAAATACTAAAATTTGGATTTTACAGCTTTTTTATAAGAACCTATATTGAAACAAAATTGGAGATAGCGTCGATGACAATACCTCATTATTATATTAATATCCAAGATGGTCGCATTTAAGTTTTGACATGAAATCTGTATTTCTTCGAATTCTTCTGGGTTTTTTTATTTTTTACAGCTATAGGCTGTCATCAATTATTCATTTAAGGTATGATTTCTCACCGTCGAAGAATGCTTTTTATCGAGAAATAAACGTCGAATCGAAATATTAAATGGAATCGCCTAGGCTCTTAGAAGAAGAAAGGCAATTTCATTGGAGGAAAAAACATCATTTTTAGAATGTTCGACTTCGAGACTCGTTTTCTCTAAAACTTTTGATTCGCTTTCATTGATATTATATTTTTGAGATATATGGACATTTAGAAACAAGAATCCGTTCGTTAGAAGTCGATATCTAAAAGTCAATCCGGACCACTGTGTGGCGCCAGGTCTCCACCGCGTGTTTAGTTTCACAATCAGTCCCAAAGTACATATGTTTGAACGAATGGATCGGGTCGCGTGCTGCGCGATAGCGTCGGCAGAATGTCTAGATGATTGGGTCGAGTGTCTCGTAGGGTCAGCGTGTTTATTTTAGTTTAGTTTAGAGTGAAAGCGAACTGTGAGAATGAGAAAGAACGTTTTTCTTGAGAATGCGTAAGCGAGCAAACAGCTAGTTAGTTCTGTAAGAGAATTCGTGAAGAGCGGCCACGCGGGTGTACCGATCACCGTCTCTCGTAACGAAGTGCAGTTCAAGCACGAAGGTTGTTGCATCGTCTTGTGTTCTCCCGATCCCGATACCGATTCCACCTCGGCAGCAAAAAATGTTGTGCAGGCTTAGGGCATTGCACTTTACTGCTCCGCTCAAACAGACCGCGAGTGGACCGATAGTCTGTATGCGTCGCGTGTCGTATTCATTAATGACGTGCGCACACATATAATAAACAAGCTAATGAAGTATCATTCGGAAGAGAACGCTGTGCACGCATGCCCGTCTAACTCTCTCCTGGAACAGTATCTACGACAGAGGAACAGTATTACGGTTACAATAACATGGCATGCGCATTGAGGTGCACACGATGGCGGACACGAGCCCGTGTGCAGATCGAAATTTAAACAAAGCGAATCGAAAGAATACGCGGTGCTTGTATTTACACGCGCGATGGTATCATTTACAGACGACGCCGCGAGAATATACGACTTCGGCTGGGAAGAGAAAACACAAGTTGATTGTTTCCATTCAGGTACTTTAATGAACATGTACAGTCGAACGCAATGCTTGTGGAACGTATTATTATTATTCTCCTTCTGTTTATTAATTATGAATTATTATTATTATTACTATTATTATTATTAGTAGTAGTAGTTGTAACGGTACATAGTAGTATCAGGTTGTTGCATATGAAATGTTCAATTTTAGAATGCAACTCTTATACCAAAACGATTCGATTAAGAAATGCTATTATAGTCTATAGGTTTATTGTTACTAAACGTACCACGACCGGTCAAATGACCGGTTCTAGATTTTTTCATTTACCACAATTATAAAAATTATAAAGATGCCTTCGTAAGAAATGATTCAATAAATATCTTTATTGGAGCACATGATACAGTAAGAACCACTCAAAGTCTAAATAAATGAAAATTTGCGTCAAAAGTCCTACTTTTACGTTTACGACGCGTAGTTCTCATTATTCGAGAGCACTCGCGGCTACGCGACATGCTGCCGAATAATGAGAATTACGCATCGGAAACGTAAAAGTAAGTCTTTTGAGGCAAATAGCCCCCTAGATTGATCTTTCATCTAGCGATTTTGACTACTAAGACACACCGTTTTTCCATTATTGAGAAATCAGGAGTGAAATCCCGATCCCTTGCATTTCTTGCGTACGTATACGTGGTCTAGATCTGTCTAGACAGTCTTTAATCTGTGCCAGCGACGGTGACACGCTTCGGCCACGCGATCCGTAATTCATTCTATCCTTCTCTATGTTTTAGCTCTCGTTTGAAGTCTCGGCGCGGTCGGCGCGGTAGAAGCAGTACTAAACAAATAGCGTCTCTACACCAGCGCCGTCCGTGCAGAACACGGCTGTTGGACACCGATCGAAGAATTACTGTATTCTGAAAATTTCATCAAAATCGGTAGATGCGGAAAAGAGCTACGGATATTGAAAGATGCAAAAATCCGTAGATTTATTGCGGCAACAGGCTGAAAATCGTGAAAAACTGCAATTCTCACTATCTTTAAACGTTTGTAGCTTATTGCAACGTTGACCGCGCGCGATTATGATGAAATCTTCGGAATATGTATAATTGACACAGATCTACAAAATGTATTTTTTATAAATTTTCGATATAGGCCGCCATAAATAAGTTGCGAACAACAACTTCTACTGTTTTCTCTGTAAATCCGACCAATTGTAATTTTTTCAAAAATTTTTTTCACGTCTTGTAGTAAACTAGTTGCTCTAACTTCTCAAAAAATGTCCAAGTCGTATATTCTGATATTTAAAAAGTTATCGTCCCTTTAAAAGTGTCCGAATATTGCTGTGGTTCACTGTAGCTCGGTGCGTTTAGTGTTAATATTCTATGTTCAATTTTAATTTAGATGTATAACTTTACTTTTAAATCAAGTTTATTTCAACGTCAACCAACGCGACTGTCGTGTATTCCTATTATATGTATGGAAAAATAACTTATCGACGAAATCGTTATGTGATTTTTCGTGAAAATGTGGTGATTAATTAACTTGCTAGTCGTTGATGGTAAAAAAGAACTGCAAAATCAAGATAACAATCTTGTAAATGAAAAACGTGAATGACCATAGTATCTTATTTTTACCGTAATACAATCGAGAAACTTGAAATTTGTAGATAGAATACATTGGGTACAAACATTGCGTTTGTTTAATGTCACTGTTATGAAATCGGACATTTCATATGCAACAACCTAAATACATAGTAGTAGAATTTGTATCACAAGAGCGTGGACGCGATATCTGTGAAATATGATACCCAATGGGTCAACATTCTTACAATTAGATCTACAATCTTACAATTAGTCTAATCATACAAAGTCTCCTCTGATACGCAATACGTCCAATTCTTTCAGTATCGTTTCTGTCTCTGATCGGTAGACTGCGGATCTTTATGCAAAATAAAAAATGTTCCCTTCATTTACAGAAGGTGTTCAAAGTGATTGCTATCGGTATCAATGTAATGCTGCAATCTTCTTATCATGAATTTCGTAGTATTTCCTATCGCTTCGGCGCTTATCGAATCACGTACTGTAATAATTTATTGTAAAAATTTATTCAATTGCACGGCGTGTAGGCTGAGAACGTTCAGGATGTCTTTCAGCGAATTTACTAAACCTAGCGATGACGAATAAACACTTCTGGACAATATCGTAGGACATTAATAATAAAAATGGTAAGATATAGTATCATCGAACAAGCGATAGTAAACGATATATTTTTTCGAAGAACAAACCGATACGCTTCGGATTTACGGAAAATGCCAGCAAAATTCAGTGAGAGGAACTTAGCGAGAATTCGCCCTACACGCCGTACAATTGAATACATTTGTCAAATTGTTGAAATAGAAATATTTTATTTTCGCAATTGTATATCTTATTTAAAATACTATTTACCTTTGAGCAAAATAAAATCTAAAATAGCTGTATCGCAAAAGAAGCTTGCAATCTACAAACCTGGGACGATAACTGTAAAATCAGCCTTCCGGATGCAAAATCCTATGTTAAAGAAAGGCATCATAAATGTTTGTAATACCGATTGGACGCCGTTTTCAGACTATCGACGACATCAAAACAAATTCGTCACAGACCTTAACCTCTTAACTGCGGAACTTAGTTATAATAATTCCCCACAGAGTGTGGAATTAAAATCAAGCAATGTCAAGTATACGCGTCGAACGCAGGGCAAATGGCCCCATTATAAATTTTACGAAAAACGAGGAAGGATTACATTTATATTTGATAAAAAATTAACAATTCATTCTTGAAAATGTTATTGTTATTGCACCGCAATAGAGATTTGGATTGACGCGTATACACGTCGAACGCAGTTAACTGGTTAAAGGCCATTCCAAATGAAGCTATCCAGGACTGCTTCGCGAAATGGAAACACCGCTGGGGAAAGTGTGTGAACAGGTGAGAAGGGTACCTTGAAGGGGACAAGGGCCAACAATCTATAAAATTAATAATAAAGTTTTCAAAAATAAAGTTCGGTAATTTTCTGAACAAACCTCGTATGTACAATATTTCGTTTAGTAAAGAGCTTCCTCGCGCGCCGTGAAATAGAGAAAAGTTTTATTTCAAAAGTAGCAGCGTGCATTGATCAACACCCATATCCAATAGTTAATAATAATAATACCGTTGTTATTCAGAATATGTAGAATATGCCGTACGTCCTTCGGGTATGAAGGTCCTTCGTTAAATGAGACGCCCTGTATACGATGGTCGATCTACTTACTTCTGTAGCTTCGTCCTAGCTTGTACGATCGCGTTCAGGATCCACCGGCGCGGCGGACGCAGTCCATCAGAGGTAGATATAGGTAGATATGTAGACAGGTAAATATCTACTATACGTATCGCTACCGAATATTACAGTTATCGATCTCCTCGACAGCATGCAGAGCATTCAATCGCTACGTTTCGACCAACCTCGTTCTCCCTCGTTTGGCAGTTAAGAAATTAAGGAATCAATCCCAGCAATCCCGCGAAATCGCGCCTGCAGTGGCCTCCACGCCTAAGGGCGCGACCCTCTTCCAGACACGTCAATCGTTAACCCTTGGACCCGGCGAAGCGGAACGTCCGTCCTTTCCTATGCGACTTTGCTAATTAATGGAAAAAGCGTATGCACATGAACGGTAGAATTTTTTATCGTGTTCGTACGTGCCCAGCAATCTCGGCAAAGTACTTACTTAATTCGACGTGTGCGATGGACACGTTCACTGCCTAACAATCACCCCCTGAAACATTCTACGAAATCAAGTAGAAAGTAGTTTAACCCTTGCCGTACCATTTTCTTTACAGTTACAGAAAGTTAAAGAAAATGTATAATGTATAATGTTATATGTATTTTTTTATGGGACTTTATAAATAACACTAAACACGATATAATTTTAATTGTATTTAGTGGTTTAATCGACGATGAAAGTTTCGAACGCAACGAAGAACAGCGTATGGGAAATTCTTTGAACTGTACCGGCGAATTATATCGTGTTTGGTGTAATTTTAATCGAAAAAATGCCATACGTAAGTTGGTGAATGTCTCATAAAAAAATAATGAAAAATAAAGAAGTTTTGTAATTCGTTTGATAGTGGTTCACACCGATACGCTTCGGTCGCGCGATCCGTATTTACATTCTGTCCTTTTTTACGTTCGGCTTTCGTTTGTACTGTTGGCGCGGTTGGCGCGGTAGACACAGTCATAAAAAAAGTGTCTCTGCATCAGTGGTTGTTAACCTTTTTGAAGTCAGGGAACACTTTTGATTACATGAAAAATTTTCGGAACACTAAAATTAATGATCCAAAAAACAAACAAAAACATCCCGCGTAGAAATAATTACATTTCAGAAAATATAATATATCATTAAATATATTTAATATATTTCAAGAACACTTGCAAGAAGCACGCGGAACACCGGTTAAGAATCACTGCTGTACACAATATATCTCCGTGCAGAACACAGGCCGTTGGAAAAATATCGTGATTTTACTGTATTGGGCATTTTTCAGTGTGACCGTGACGTGACTTGACGTACACTGCATTTGCTCCATACATCGCAGTACAAAAAGTAATGTAAAAGCCGTATTGGCACGTCTTGGCAGCCAATTCCTTTTGCATTGTCAACAGAAACCTTTATAGTTTCCAATGGCGCAAAAAAGAACATCGGGACTCGCTTGGATGCCAAAAAATGTCTATATTAAAAATTCTACAAATGCGAAACATCGCAGTAAATAATAGGTCATCTTCGAACTTGAATAATTTTAAACAGACAAACAATAAGGAAGTGAAAGTTGCTGAAAACTATAATGTATACCTGTCTCTAAAAAGTGTCTGTAAAGAAAACATTAACACAACATATTCGTCGCATATACACTCCCGCTGAAAAGTATGTGGACACTTCGTTGCAAGTATAAGTAGTAGTAGTATGATTATTTGGTCCCCTCAGGGTTTCAAATCCATTTACCAATCTCTCCCTTCTTTCCACTCTCCCTGTCGCCTTTTCAGCGGGACCTACTGTTTATTACGGTGGGATCCGAACCACCTTTTACCAACAACACGTGAAAAAACACCCAGGGATCACTTCCCGGGTTTTTACCAGGCGGTCACCCATCCAAGCCCATTCCACGTTCCACGTTGTTTAACTTCGGTAATCGAAAGAGAACCGGTGCTTTCAACGGGACCACGGTCGTTGATTCGTTGCAAGTATAATTTATTCTAATAGTACGAAATTATACAATTTAATTGATGATCCATTAGCGTGGTCTGCTGTCTTCTCAAAATAATAATAATCATTATTGGTGAGATATCTAATGAATTATTATTAACTGTGTAAACTACACCGCACAAAATTGAATAAAATTGATCAAAGAATCGTATAAAAATTAAACGTGTTGTCCGGATCCTAATAGCCGAGCGATATTTCAGAAAAGAAGAATACATTCAATGCGTAAGAACTTTACATAAGTAAACAAATAAAAATAATCAAACTGGTACACTGTTGTTCATATATTCCAACAGCTCAAACGACCAAAATTTTCCATCTTACGCGAGACTTGAAAAATTGTATTTTGGCCAAGTTTTCGAGGCAAATATTCCACTGTGCGACATGACAGTGAACGTGTTAAATACTCGTTAGTCGCGATGCTTGTTCCACGAGTAATTCCGAGTAATCTCAGCAATCTAGTCGAAACGTTGCCATTTACACCGCGTTCTTTCGGCTGTAATCGTTTCGAAGATGAAAATCTACAGACATTGTACCCAAGGATAGAATTGAACTAGAAAAAGGTTGGTTTTGCGACACTCTGGACTACGGAGGCTCGCGATATTACTAATTACAGCAGTGCGGCTTGACGTTGGGTTGCGTTACGTTTACAACAAAGAAGATCCGTTCGTAAATGGAAAATAGGAAACTCGACAACGTCGTCGCTTCAACTGAAGAGGAGCGTTCGCGGGTAAAAAGTGTTTTCACCCGGGTCAAGATCGACGTATCGCGTATCGTTAACGGAAAGAGATCGTTAATTCAAGTGAGCGTAAACCATGTCTATAAGTAACAAGTGTATCTTTTATTAGCGACAAAAATTCTTACAACCTTTTTATCACACCATTATTCTCCTCCATTCCATTTTCTCTCTCGCTCTCTCTCTCTTTCTCACTCTCTCTCTCTCTCTCTCTCTCTCTCTCTCTCTCTCTCTCTCGCTCTCTCGCTCTCTTTCTCTCTCACGGTCCGTTTGCTAGCCGGGCTCGCGCGAGTTATTCGTTTTACAATGGCGTAGAAAATAATTACGCTTGAGCTTCTGTTTACGTTTCCGAGTACATTTGGCGGCACGGGATTTGCGGCGTGCACCTTCGCTCGCGCAATTAACCGTCGCATTTTGTCTTTTCATGTTTTCTACTCTTTGTTCGCTTCATTCGAACCACTT
Organism: Lasioglossum figueresi; assembly: GCA_028455805.1. Taxonomy (NCBI): domain Eukaryota; kingdom Metazoa; phylum Arthropoda; class Insecta; order Hymenoptera; family Halictidae; genus Lasioglossum; species Lasioglossum figueresi. The sequence goes on along the minus strand of CM052191.1, from coordinate 14,324,945 downwards.
GCGGCCGAGACGCGTCGAGGAAGACGGCGCGGCGCGTGGCAGAAAAATAACCTCGTCACGTTTTGAAGACGTGTCGCGGTCACCTTCGAGAACACGTCATAAAAAATGTAGGTTTCCACTGAATATTTCAATTGTAATTTCTAATTGACTCTTCCATGTTACTGCAACGTCAGACAGTTACAATCGTCGTGTGCTCTCCTTTATATTCCAGGACTTTCGTCTGAAACATTTATTCGTATCAGCCATAATTTTCGAATAATGGAATTTTGTCGAGAAAACGAGCTTTTCAACGCGCTGTGCCGTGAAACGTTACCGCCCCCGTACTTTCGAAGGAAACCACCCCTTTTGTAACGTAGATTTCCACGCAACGGCGTTCTCGTGCTCGCGTGCTCACGTCATCGCGTGGTCACGTGCATCGCACGTTCGAACTTCGAACCTGTTCTGAACAAACCCGATGGAACGACCGCTTTCGCGAGATATTCAAACAATTTAGCAGAAGAAAACCATGAAAATCTCTGAATAATGATCTGTGAACTTCGACTTTAGAAAACAAAGTATATACAATTACCTTAACTTTAGATGATCTATGAGATTGTGAACGTCACATATTTTTCCCTGTTTCACATTTTGGATCGTCACGCACTGTCTACATACGGGGTGTGTTAAAATGACAACGGGAATTTTGTAAATTTACGCCATCTTTTTTTTTGTTTTGGTAAACCTGTCTGAAAAGTGTCTGTACATTGGTTGTCGTATTCGATGTTTAGTCTATTGTCAGCTTTCGAGAGGGTTACACGTGTTTTGGTACGATCAGCGATTTTTAACTTGTTGAGAAAATGGATCGGATCAATGCACTTGCTCTCGCTTCGTTGCTTGTTCGTGATTTTCTGGCCAAAAGCAACACTGCAATTATGCCCCAGTCTCCGTATTCGCCATACATGGCCCCGTGTGACTCTTTTTTGTTCTAAAAAATGAAGAGAGCAGTAAGAGGTTAGGTTAGGACACAGTAACAAGTGTGGAAAATTTAAGATTTTTAAACAACAGTACAGAAAAAAGTGAATGATCGATTAATATAAGATTTTATATTTCAGTTTACTATATTATGAACTCTATAAAAAGATGCTTGTAATATTTAAAAAATAATTTGTTCTTATGCTTTTCGTCTATTTTTTCTTCCAGATAGCCAACTGGTGTACCGGATTCCTACAAATCGAGTTAACAATATCAAAAATCCCAAAAGTGTCATAAACTGTGATGTATTCTCTAGGCATTGTCGATACCACATTTCAATTTTTCTGAAAATTAACAAAATAGCAGATATTTTATATTTGATGACTGAATTTCGGTAGAAAATTTGTAAATTTTTTATTTATATTTAACAAAATAATGGGAAAATGAAAAAAATCGATCGTCAATGCCAATGATATTACAATGAAGATAACTATAAAATTTTAATGTAATTGCAAAGGTAGAACTCGAGATATCTTGTGTACATTTTGAAAAACGCGTTTTAAGTTTACGAATGTAATTTTTCTATCAAAAAAAAGCATTTTTGATTTTATCAAAATATTACTGTGTCCTAACCCCTTAAAGGATCGTCATTTTTCAAGCACAGATGAGATTAGGAGCGCATCGCTGAAAGAGCAAAAAGCTATCCCAAAGATCAAGAAGCGCTGGCACAAGTGTGTATGTAATATCTAGTGGAGACTATTTTGAAGGGGAAAACATTCATGTAGACGAACGAATAAAATTTTTCCCGGAAAATGAAAATTTCCGTTATTTTTTCAACAGACCTCGTACAAGCGTAGCTTCTGCGCGGAGGATTCTGGAAAATTGGAGGAAACGGAGGCGGGTAACGTGCAACGGGCGCTAACGAGAGGCATTCCAGTTGCAGGGCGCTTAACTGAAAGAAGAAGACCTCCGAGGCGAATGTTTAACAAGAGCGGACGCCCACACGCGTAATAACACGATTTGCGATCCTCTTAACGCGGCTTATCAACAATGATGGTAATAGGATTGAATTGAGAGGTCGCTGGGTGGTCCCAGGCGAGTAACCCGACCCCAACCCGAGTCGAGTCGAGTTGAATCGCATCAACTCCCGTCGTTTCGCGTCGATTCGCGTTGATTCGAGACGTTTGTCAAACCGATTAATTAATTGAGAATGGCAATCAGCGCTCTCCCCGGCTGCCGTACGGCCACATACTGTGCCGCTACAATTCGTGCTGTTAATGTAAGCGCGACGCGGATTACGCCGGGCCTGGAATTAACGCGATTATGCTTCCTCGCGCGCGTTTAGGCACGGATCATCGGGAACAATTGCTTCGACTACAAACCATATCCTTTTACTGTCTATTTTCTTCACCAGTATATTGGATTTCCGGCGGGTCAACGCTAAAATTAGAAGCCTCTATTTTCACGTATACTCGAATACGTCGTCGCGACGGTGCACGTGTAATTCAAGTATCCGTGTTTTAATTTCTGCAATTATTCGTTCGCATGGCCAACACGACACGACACGACGCGTTCCAGTTCTAACACGAATCCGAATACGAATCCGAATACGAATCCGAATACGAATCCGAATCAGAGTCACCAGATTAAGACTTGTGTCCTCACTCTACTTCCCCCCTCTACGACGCTATTCTCCACACTTCCGCCGCGGCTCGGTAACGTGACGCATTTCGCCTCTGTCGTGCACTTAACAATTAGACTTGTTGTTCGACCATATACGAGGTGCGATCAAAAAGTAAGGTGACTTTTTGAATTTCGCGGGATGCCTACAGTCGATTTTCGTTTTTTTCTTATGCTGGTACACTCGTCCCGAACATATGTTCACAGTTTCAGCTATATAGCATTTTTTTGTTTGTTTGCGAAAAGCATAAAGATTAGAAGTGTTTTGCGTGTTCGGCGAAGTTTGTTCCGAAACTGCTTAATTTTGACCAGAAAAACTTTAAACTGTTGAACTTAAAACTGTTGAACGACTTTAACGATGATCCTGATTTGCTCAAAAGGGTCATAACTGATGACGAATCATGGGTATATGATTATGACGTCGAAACCAAAGTCCAATCGTCCCAATGGAAGTCCCCGGAAGAGCCAAGACCGAAAAAAGTACGCCAGGTTCGATCAAATGTTTTCTTCGATTATCATGGCGTAGCGCATCAGGAGTTCTTACCACAAGGTCGTACGGTTAATAAGGAGTATTAACTTCAAGTTATGCGCCGTTTGCGTGAAACAATACGAAAAAAACGCCCGAAATTTTGGAAACACAATTCATGGATTTTGCATCACGATAATGCACCTGCTCGCGCATCGTTGCTTGCGAGTAATTTTTTGGCCAGATACAACACCACGATCATGCCTCAGCCACCATATTCGCCTGATTTGGTCCCCTGCGTTTTTTTCCTGTTCCCAAAACTGAAGAGACCTATGAAAGGACGGAGATTTGCAACGATCGAGGAGACAAAGACTGGATCGCTGGAAGAGCTCGAAGCTATACCAAAAAGTGTTTATCAGAAGTGCTTCGAGGATTGGAAAAAGATGGTAAAGATGCGCGTGAGATTTTGCACGTAATATCATCGCTGCTCGAAAGTCGACAAGTTTTTGTCAGCAATTTCATAGCGAATAGGGAGCAAATTCTGCTTCTAGTATGGTCTTGGCACCAAAATGGCCGCAAAGTACGATTACAAACATTGATCAGAATTTGCTCGAAGCACGTTTGGCTGGCTGGGCAGTTAGTTTGCTCGATCGTGTTCGCACACATCGGTCTGTCGTCTCGTCTTGTCTTGGGTGGGTCTATTTTTCCCCCTGGTATTGGATTTCCCGAAGAGGAAGGGTCACCGTTAACATATCGAGCAAAACAAGTACCTTGACCCGATTCATCGATCGACTAGCGGTTCGTAGATCTCGAAACCCGAAACGCGGAACGAACCCGATTCATCGATCGACTAGCGGTTCGTAGATCTCGAAATCCGAAACCCGGAACGAACCCGATTCCGTCCCGAACAAACTCCGATGGGATTAATCGGCGATGAAGCTTCGGTTTAGCCGGCGCCGGTTGAAGATCAGGAAAGTGCAAGTTCGATCGCGATATGGTTTCCTCTGGCTAACGAGAGTAAGCGGTGCTCGATCGAGTATGTGGGGATTTGTTCGAAACGAAACTGGAGTGGACTAAATACTGGAGTGTCACACATTCGAACCCGCAGATTCCAATATAAACTCGGAGATGTGAAAAGCGAAAAGAAAAGTTTGTTCTCGAATATCCGGAAAACAAGTGTGGAAATCTTTCAAATGTAAGCAATTGAAAATTTGAAAATATCCATTTTTTTAAACTATTAGGTTGGCAACTGACAATAAGTTCGCGACCTCCACATTTTCTCAAAGTCATTTACATATATTTTTTAAGCACGAGTATTTAACATCAAATTAATCACAAAATTCTGAGCTTCTCAATGACATACAGTTCAAAATGAATGATCACCGAATGAGGTTATAATGATACGATAAAAGAATTACGAAACAAAAGGTCGCGAATTTAGTTGCCAACCTAATATAAGCGCTTCTATCGTATATAAGAATTCAATCATGAAGCCGCAACAAAAAAGCGATAAGAGTCAAGGCTAGAGTTTACAAAATTTCATAGCTTCAAGGAATCTTTTCGACTCTGTAAAATCTTCCATATTATTTATTTCTGAAGTGATATTTGGATTATAGAAATTCGATGTAAATTAGAAATTAGAAATAGACGTCGCTGTGTGAGATACTCTTAAATATTTGTAAAACAATACAAAGCATAACAATTTATTATTATCTCCTTGTTTCTAGAACCCGGAGATATCTCCGATAAAACCGGAGTCTTCGGGCGAGATCCGTAGAGGTGACAACCCTGGACACAACACGTCGTACAGTGGGTCACAATCGCAAAAAGCTGGAAAAATACGTGTTTCTGTTAATTATACATTATTAACACTTCGCACTACTTGTAATTATAATTACTAGACTGCGGATCTTTATGCAAAATAAAAATGTTCAGCAGCGATTGTGGGCAGTAGGGGTTAAATAAAAAATTAATTTCATTCAAAACAACATAACACTATTTTTAGCCAATTTCTTCATAAATGCATAAAAATCCGTAGTCTAATAATTACTTCGTTATTCATAATTTTTAGCAGAATTATTGTATTTATTGTGTGCCTATATATTCTCCAATGGACACACGAGGTCTGTTCAGAACATAACCGAACATTTTGAATTACGCGCTAATGGAGATATTTAGCGATATGCGGTTGGCAGCATTGCGTTGCGCATAACCTCCTCTGTAACCATATGTTCTTGGATTGTTGATATCTCGTTTAGTTTTCGTGATATTGTTATTTGAGTGCAACGTGATTGCGTGTTAGTGCCGATTTTTAAAATGTTCGATTTTCTGGAACAACGATGGAACGTAAAATTTTGCGTGACACTGGGGAAAACTTGTACTATATCAAGACGTTTTACAACGGTTCTTGCACCACGACAATGCGCCGGCACACTCAGCTTCGTCAATTCGTCAGTTTTGTGCCTAAAATCAGATTACTGGCTCCTTGCGATTTTTTCTTATTTTCGAAATTAAAATCAGTGCCGAAAGGACGCCGTTTTCAGACATCAAAGCAAATTCGTCACAGACCTCAAAGGCCATTTCAAATGAAGCCATCCAGGACTGCTTCGCGAAATGGAAACGACGCTGGGAAAAGTGTGTGAATAGGGGAGGGGAATACTTTGAAGGGGACAAGGACCAATAATCTATAAAATTAATAATAAAGTTCGGTTATTTTCTGAACAAACATCGTATTGTACACTGACAACGACAAAATAGAATTTTACTTTCCAAAGGCAACCCGAGTCGTTTATGTCCAAAGCGACATTTCACTCTTGAATTTCTTTCTGTCGAATATGTGTTTCGTGTTTCATTGCTCGACGGAAGAAACAAAGCGGATCCGAATGAAAGCGAAAGTACAAAGAGTTCAGCAGGCTCGTCCGTTTCGCACGGCTGAACGTTATAATCGATCTGGTTAGCACATTTTCAGGGCTGCCGCGCCGGCTGCCATTCCAGCAACACCGATCGAAAAGACAAAGCGCAACGGTCTATCGCGACGCGCGATGCGCGATGGGACACGGGACGCGGGAAACGTGCTAAACATTTGAATTCTAGGACGCGTTCGCTCGACTTTCCGTCGACAAGCTGCGCGACGTGACGCGTGACGATTCGCATGCTTAACCTGTTAACCGGAGACTGGTTCGTTCGCGAGTCCTGTTCGACTTTCTCGTTCGATTCGAATTATTGTACATATATTGTATAATATAATAAATAATATAATTAAATATATAATACACAGGGTGAGTCACCTACCGTTCGTACCTCAAATATCTCTGTTGTTTTCAAAGATATACATATTAACCCTCAGCACTCGAGTGGCGACTCAGAGGCACCACTAAAAATTGCTTTACCATTATTCGAAATATTATTTACATTATTAAATATGTCGGTATCTAATCAATTACTAAACTTTTAAGTATTGTACGAGGTATTGTATCAATATTTCATATAACACATATATCATGTATCAGAAATTGATATAATATCTCATACAATATTTAATTGATTAGTAAACTGATCTTTATGCGTTCATGGGTTCCAAAAATTTTCAAAAAATGTTGCAATATAAAATTCTATGTAATTTAGTACGATTTTCTTTAATTCCACAACTACAAAAACTACTATCACCGAAAAGAAGATTTTATGTGAATCCACTTTCTTAAAATTTGCCTAGAAAAATTCAAACTTGCATAAACATCCGCAGTCTATTGATTAGATACCAACATATTTTTATAATGTAAATAATATTCATATTCATAAAATTAAAGGTGATGGAAATATTCTAGGTTGGAAGAAGTGTTTTATTTTCGAGTGAAAATAGCTCCGAGTGCAAAGGGTTAAACATCGCGAGGACAAAGTTGAATGGTAAAATGGGGCTCGCACGATACCAAAGAAATTTTTGTTTTTATGTAATTTTTGTTGAGATATCAGGGTCTCCTTCATTTTTTTTAAATGGAACCACCTTTGTTTCAACACGTGCAACGATAGTCCCTTTCATTGCCAATTCAGTGACTAATTGTTTAAGTTTGTTCAAGGTCACGGACAGAGAAAATACGTATAAGATCCAAAATATAAAAGCAGAATACGTTTATCACGAGTGAGACTTGTTGTAAAAATATTAAGGTAGGTGTTTAAAGAAGGGTGGTTTCATTTGAAAAAATTAAGGTGACCTTGAATTTTATATATATAATATAATAAATAATACAATTGTTGTATATATATATATATATGCTCGTCTTTCATGTTCGATTCGAATTTTGGCTAACCCCTTTCCGCCTACACAAAGTCGGACTTCTATCTGGCAGATACGAACGCTATTCCTTTCTTTTAGGTCAAAGTCAAGTTCGATGCTTGTCTAATCGATACCGAAGCGTTAAAGTCGACGCGGGTATAGGAAATGATGAAAAACAAAAAAAGTTCCAACAATCGAGAACATTGTACGGCAAGGGGTTAAACGTATGCGAATTAAAAACAATAAAGCCGAGAACAATTGCTCCCGGCTACTCCAGCTACTCCGTTAACAGGTTAAACCGCGCGTGAACCATCCGCCATCTTCGATTCCGGTTCGGACTTCGATTGTTCGGTCGAACGAAACCCTACGCTCGTTCAAATGACTAGCAGGCTAACGAGTTTGCGACGCTAAGTATACATCGGGTGTTAAAAGAAAAAACGAAAAGAAAACGAAACGAGCGCGTCTCGTCGTTATCGAACGAACAAGAGTCCTTCGCTGGAAACGAGAAACAGGTTTAAGTAGAAGCAACGATAAGTCTCTGACGCCGACGCCTATGTACACTCATATAATATCGCGGTATTCGTATTATTAGCAACGTCGTCCAATAATATCAATACCAATATCATATATTAATTAACGCTTTAATCTATTAGACTGTATTTACATGGAAACGAGAAGAGGAGGAAAAAAGACAAACGAACGATATCACTGATCGGATATATGTCCGGCGTGGTGTGCATAGTCTGTCCAACGGGACGAGGCATATAAGATACTAGCTGACATATAAGATATTAGGTGTACAAATAAGTTCGGTGCCTTTTCGGCACGCTTTCGATCTTTATTTATAAAACAAAAGAATTTCACGTTACGTTTCGAAGCTCCTAAGCTTCCTCAAACGAACCGAAATTGCTTGTTGGGTTACACCAAGTTCCTCGGCAAGTTTCTGTTGTGTTCGACAAGGATTTTCATTCGATAATTGCTCTAATTCCTCGTCCAGCACTTTTTTTCGGCGTTCCACCGCGTTCTCCATGACTGAGATCAAAATTTCCACCGCAAAACCTTTGGAACCACTTCTTGCATGTTTTATAGGTTACAGCATTTTCACCTAACGCGGAACAAATCATCTTCGTAGCCTCAGCAACATTTTTCTTTGGCTCAAATGCAAAAAGAATAGAGTGTCGAATCTGGTGTTTCTTAAACGCCATGGTGCAAAGTATTGTTTTTTTAGGTTATGTACCAATTAGCGTAAATTTATGTAGTGCGTTTACCAGGGTAAGGTTGATGCTTTAAAACACCAAAGCGGCGGGAGAAAATTTTAATTTGAAATGCAATCACAATTGAATATAACGTATGTAAAGGCACCGAACTTATTTGTACACCTAATAGTTAGCGAAGGACGCACGCTGGTGTATCACTGTCTCGTCTCGTTGGACAGACTATCCGTATGTATCTATTTAGAACGAGCGAGAATGGTCGCCTGGATCTGAACGTATTATGTATTGCAGAGGCGGTACCGCCTCGGCGCCATGGTTCGCACTTCGCACCAGTCGCAACGCACGGATTAAAGCTATAAAGAACGTGTGCGTGGCGTGGATGCTATCCAACGCTGAGACGCATCGCGTCGCGATCACGTACACCTGCGGAAATCCCATCTAAAGCAGATCACAGCTGCTTCCGGTTGCCTAGCTCTTGGCTACACTCTTTCGCGCTTAAACGATCGCCGCTCGATTATAAACAATCAACGGAAACCGCGATCCTTTATGCACCAGGAGAAACTGTACAGTATTCCTTCGGATGATGTGACTTTCGTCTGTGCGGATGATGTTACCTTTTTATCCCCACTACTAAGGAGGCTCCCCCTTAGGAAACACGATCCGAGCTCGGATATCGGTGAGAGGTAATACTAATGCAATAACGAAACTTTCTTAATTTCCGTTATTTCGTTACGAAACCTTTACCCGACGGATTCGTGAAATTTTGCTGATTAAAACGAGACCAAACACGATAGAATCGCGGTTATATTTATAAATATACTTGTTTAATAACCGGTGAAAGTTTCGAACGCAAAGAAGGACAGCATGTGGAAAAAGAGACACGCAGAGTCGTAGCAGCCGCCGTAGGTCAAAAGTTCAGCGGTCAACATTTGCTTTCAGGCCTCGCATTATGTGTGCTGTTCGAAGAACCGATCACTGAACAAGACGTTGTTAGTTTCATTAATAATTTCTTCATTTTTAGCTCCACTTGTACGAAAATTTCATCAATAGATTTGAGATTTCCCTGGTCAAAAAAGACCAAACCCGACAGAGTATCAATCATATTTAACGATATCACAGCGAGTTATCGTCACACTTTAAATCGGTAAATACGGTCCGAATTATGGCGTATTTAGACTCGTTACAATTAGAATTACAATAACTTCCCTATGAATCGGGAAGTTAAAAATCTCACAAATACATTGATAAAAGTTCTGTGAAAAAAGAATGAAAAATAAAAAACTTTCCTACTTGCATCGACAATTGTAATCGACACGCAGCCTTTTTTTCTCAGTCCTTCTCTACGTTTGTCACACGTCAAAGAAAGTAGTACATAGCTCTACACTTTCTGAGACTCCATACCCCCGAGGTTATCACATCATCCGAAGGAATACTGTACTCTGCTCGTCGAAGAAGATCTCGGATAATCGCGCGCAGAGAGATCTTTGGGGATCTCTTCCGAGATCTTTTTGGGGTCCCTTCCGAGATCTTTGAAGATCTCTTCTCTTTCGAGAAACGGACCTGGCCATCGTCGCTCGAGAACGAGACGATCGAGGGAAAAAGGCGTGTGATTATCCAGAAAAATGTCACCCCCTCGATAGTCCAGCTTGGTAGGACGACGCGGCGGGGCTAGCTGTTGTTACAAAGCTGTTGTTACAAAGCTGTTGTTACAAAGCTGTTGTTACAAAGCTGTTGTTACAAAGGCTACAAAGATCCGCTACTTTTTTTTCGTGTTCGTCTCCGCGGTTTCGTCGACGGTAAGCGTCGCAACGCCCGCGGGAAGCGAGGCTATTTCGCTGGACGACTTCGATCGCATCGAACATTCTGGACACCTGTTTGTGTTTGGACTGCGATCGTCGGCGAAGCAACCTCGAGCGCGCGAACGCAGGTAACCACTTGGTGTAAAAGGATAAATCAAACGGGGAATAGCGAGACGTCGCACGGCCAAGATATATACTTTGTCAGGTTAGGCTTGCGTCGGACATCTTCCGGCGCAATTGAATCAAATCGAGTCTTACAATTAGTTGTTCCTCGCGACATCCCTTGCAATCGACGGTGCTCGATTAACCCCTTGCCCTACAATTTATTTTACGGTTTCAGTGACTGACATTTTTTTGTAGATCGTAATTTCCTAAAAAAGGAGAAAATTTATATGTATGCTATGGCCATATGTTCTGCGATAGCTGTACATTTAACGAAGCCGAAAAAGAATATTAGTTCGATTTAAATGAAATTAATAACAAACGTATTTGTTAGAATCTGTTCGGTTAAACGAATTTTCTTCGACACGCTTCGCGTAGACCCGCCAAGCTTTTAATTTAACAGGCTGAGTGCCACGCCAATGCCCACACGAAAGTCACACAAATTCGAAGCAACTTGTTCGATGATACAAGAATAGAAAAGACAAAGTTTATCGTCACAAGAATTTTTGTAAAGTTGTAAATGCCGTACCATTCTCTTCGCAGTTACAGCGATTGAAACTTTATATTTTTTTGCACGGCTACATTTATTGTAACGCTTAAATATTAATTACAAACGAATCAAATTTTATTTCATGCAAAAAGAAACGCGTAACATTCGTATTTGTTGGACTTTGTTCAAATCTTCACGACGAGTACTGACTCGTTAAAATACGGCAAGGGGCTGATAGGCTGTAGTCAAAATTGGCATTATTATTATGATTAGACAGCGAATTACAACAACCTGGAGTGAAATAGAAATTGACTTTCTCTCTTAATATGCTTAATAGGTTAAAAATAATATAACAGTATATTTAAATTCTTCCAACTTATTTACTGTTTTAAATTACACCCACAGATTTTTGTCATAAATACGTAAAATCAGCTGTCTGAGGCGACGCGACACTCGAGGTGTTAATCGCCAGAAAGCTGAACTTTGATACTGCGGGTCGAAACAGATCCGGGCACAGCTATCGGAGGGTCGACCGACATCAGATACCATTAGACTGTGGATGTTTCGTAAGAACGATTCTTGTAAAAACGGGGAGTAAAATAATGCGACTAAGGAGGTTGTCGATCACCGGGTTGGGGGAACGTCAACTTCGTTAATTAGGTGTATCAAGTGTAATAAGTGTGACCTACACGGGTCGGATTACGCCCGAGCTACGGGTAAATATTAATTGGCCAGATTAGGCGCGAGATTGAGACTGAATTAGGCATACGCGTGCGGTTGGCCACCCTGACGAACCATCTCAACCCCTCACATCTCACCCCAAACCCTCTCTGAGCTCGCCAGCTGCTCGTCGTCTATCCATGCGAGCAACTTCTCTCTCGAAACGTCGGTTTTCCCACAGAATTCTTTATTAGAGGGGATAGGGAGCCGTAGATGCGAAATATGTAACAATGGTAGGTGTACGTTAAACCTTCTGTTAGAGGATTGTTACAGTGCCGAACAAAATGATAGGATATTTGATGTATTTGTAAATTTCATATAACGCAATAGGATATATATACATATTTCACGCCCTGTATATTAGATATGTCCTTCAAAGTATTCATATAGAATTGCAAGTTTGTATCTTGTACACGAAAGAAATTAAAGAAAATAATGTAGACACGTATTGATTTTAGTTGAATTTCAATATTTTGTTGAATTCCAAATTAATATTTAGTAAAACCACTTTTTCGCTGTACAACATCTACCGAGCGATTAGGAATTGACTTAAACAATTTTTTAATACGTTTTTGTCTTAAAAGACTTCAATTTGTAACAATACTTTGTTTTAATTCCGTTACATTCGTGAACTCGAGGAATGTTACATTTTTAGAACTAAAATAAGTTTTAACACATCTTGCGGTATGTATTGCAGCATTATTCGTGTACAAGATACAAACTTGCAATTCTATATGGATACTTTTAAGGACATATCTAATATACAGGGCGTGTAATATGTACATATATCCTATCGTGTTATATGAAATATACAAATACATCGAATGTCCTATCATTTTGTCCGGCACTGTATGTATTCGGAAAAAGGGAACTGCACTTCAGATATTATGCGCAAGGAAATTGAAAAGGAAATGGTGATCTGGGCGGGGAAAGTAAAAAGTCTAAGTAGACTGCGAATTTTATGCAGTTACACCAGAAATGAATAGGCGTTATTTATAACGATAAAAAGATTTAACCCTTTGTTGAAGGTTCATTCGCGTAAACTACCGTGAATTTCCATCAATTTTGGAGCCGGACGTTCAACATCGAGACGCATCCCCATGAAATCCCGAAACGACGAAACGTTAGATGAATCAACCGCGTGGAGTGCCGTGAATCATCGAGTTTAATGCTCGCCACGCTTCTCCGAATCCAAACAAACAAAAGAGCACGCGCGCGCGATGGCGAGGGGGAATTTCGCAGCGGGGAACGTTGTTATTTTACCATTACTATAACTAGCCACTGCGAATGTTTACGGAATTAGAAGATTCGCGCAAGTTTGCAAAATAGTAGAAAGCGCGATTACGTTATCCATTCGCTCGATGATAACACGAGCGATGCTCCCATGTTTCTTATAATTAGACGGCGGATTTTTATGCAAGATAAAAATTGTTTCGATTAATTGCAATGTGTACGATCTGCATAGACATTTAATTCTTTTTTTTTAGTCATTTCGAAGAGTGAAAATACTGTAAAAGCGTTTTTGAACTTAAATGTCCTTTGTTGTCTTGCGTTTGATCTACCTACTTTAATTGTAGAATATGATATAGCTTATTTTAATAATATTTTTCTAAAAGTTTCGCTCGCAACGTGTAAAGGGGAATGTTCGAAGAATTTTTTCGCGTACAGTCGGTGTACAAAGTACTCGTACACATTTTAAGAACGAATTACTTTTTCAAAATTGCACCCAACAGCCAGAATCTTTTTTTCAGACGTTAGAAGGTTAGATTGGTTTACTAGCTAATGTGTAAATAATTTTTTTTTAATTGTAATGAAAATTTAAAACATGTATTTTGTAAATCTATGTCAGTTGTATACGTGTACAACGTTTCATCGAAATCGATCGAGGTTGTTACGAATTATAATTCATTGAAAATTCATTTAAACGAATCGTGCTCGTGCAACTCGAAATCATGCTCGAGAGAGTGCAGCATAAATTTCTCAGGTTCTGTTCATATAACCTAAAAACTCCAATGTCAATCTTTGATCATGATTACTCCACGATATTAAATACAGTCAACCTGGAAACATTGTTTGCACGAAGAAGAGTATCCGACCATAGCTTTATTTTTAATTTAATTAATAATCATATTGATTGTCCCTCTCTCCTTACGCAAATCAATTTCTACGTACCTGAACGCGTACTTAGATCTAGAGCAGGATTTCAAACTCTTCGATCCAGATCTACGTACGGATTAATTAATCCAATAAATCGCATTACTGCAGACTCTAGCACTCTCTATAATCGTATTGATTTTTTTATTGGGTCTTTACACACTTTTAAAAGACAATTACGTAGGATTATCGGATAATACCATAGCTTATGTACCATCAGTTTTTGTGCATGTCACTTCTTTGTTATTTTACGTAAAGTCTTTTTTTCTATCGTGTAAACATTTATGTAAGACGGCTTCGGTCCGTTTATAATAAGATGAAATAAAATGAAAAAAATTTTTTTTAAAAACTATTTACACATCAGCTAGTAGAGGTGTGCGAGTCCGGGACTTCCGGGCTTTCCCGTGAATTTTTTCGGGTTTCCCGAAAACCGTATTGCGCACGGTATCAGAAATCCCGCAAAAATTCATGAGAAAGTCGAACATCTCCGGGAAACCCGAACATTTTCCATTTATCATTTATCCAGCATCGGGATTCGATAATTCCCGGGATTCGATAATTCCCGGGATCCGACACACCTCTGTTAGCTAGTAAGCTAATCCTTCTAACGTATGAAAAAAAGCTCAAGCTGTTGGGTCCAATTTTGAAAAAGTTATTGGTTCTTAAATTGTGTACGAATACTTCGTACACCGACTGTATGTTTTTTCTTACGTAACCGATTGAAAATTGCAGAAATAGGGTACAGTAAAGTCGGGTTTACCGTCCTCAGTCAACACCGGGTTCTAAGTCCAGTGCCTACTCATTCTATATATATAGATAATTGAGATAATTGATCTCGGCTCGGGTATATCGGTGTAAACACCACACATTGACTCGAATGAATCGAAATGTTCGACTTTCTTAATTTTCATTATTTTTTAAATGAAATTTCACTATCCTATTTCTGGCATTTTTCGGATTAAAATAAGACCAAACACGATATAATTCCAATTGTATTTAGTGGTTAAATCGACTATTCAAGTTTCGGTCGCAAGGAAAGACAGCGTATGGGAAAGAAAGAGACACTCATTCTGTCCTTCTCTATGTTTGGCTTCTCCATTGAATTTCATTCTGACCTTCTCTATGTTCGGACTCTCCTTTGAAGTAACAAAAATACGATCGCAACACCAGGATTACTGTCCTCCAAAAACACGGCTGGTGGACAGTAAACCCGACTTTACTGTATTGAAAAATGTATCGACTCGTCTGCCCTGATGTTTTCGCGTTCGGTGGATCGTTTCGTAGAAAGTCGTGTTTGAAAAACATGGACTGTCTCGGACCTCTGTCTGTTGGCTCTTGGCCCTCCGCTCTCTGCTCTCGGCTCTTGACACTCGACTCTCGGCTCTCGAGTTCCCCGGATGAAATACAAGGCGCTTCAAGTCAAGGATCAACGGTTCTAAACGAGCGACGCGTGTCACTAGGAATGAGTCATCCGACGTAAACGAATCGCAATACATACGTAGCAAACTTATCGACGTAGTTGTGTCGCTACCACCACCGTCACTGTCACCGTCCCCGTCACTGCCACTACCACCACCACGCGGCACGCGTTGCCGTTGTCAGTGTTCAAATCAAACACATGATCGGCAAGATCGCGCGGCGAATCACGGACAACGGCCCCCAATCTGTCAGCAAACAGCTCTCGCGTGAACTACATAAGATCGTGTTTAGTCTACTGCGGACGCAGCGACAGAAATTTTTGCATATCCACTCTATCAAATAGGAATCCAGATCCATAGTTAGCGGATACGGATCTGAATTGTCTTCCATAGGAAAACAAAACTAATTATTTCTCATGCAACGATTCCAATAGGTGTTCGGTTAATAAATGTCGATTTTGCTAAGAGATAACGTTACTAATTGTTAAATTAGATATTTAGAAATGTAATTCTATAAGAAGCGGGAGCGACGGCCCTAAATAAGTGGGAGTGGTAATTAGATATTTAGGATTTATCTAACAATAAGTTCCCTCTGCGTCGGTATCCCTTATACCTGGCTTCTACCATCCTCTGACCATCCATAATAGAACGGTCTTGTCGAGGGTAGACGTTGAACACGTTTTTCTAGGTGTCGTACAGTTGGACTTCAGCGCTCGAGGGAGAAGCTTCCCATGTATTTTCATTTTTCTTGAATAAACTCTTAATATCCAGTTTTTCATAATTCTGTACTACAACGACTTGGAAGTTCTTTATTTCATAATCCTGTAGAGTTCTAACACCAATAAATTTGTTGCTATAGACTAATGACGTCTACGGCCTTTCGGAGGGTTAAACATGCGCCATCGGAAGCCGGTTCGTTATTAATTGCCATCGTGCAAGAAACATAGTTTTTCACAGGTTTAAATATGTCGAATTTTGTACCAGAAAATGACGTTTTTCGGGAAAGTTTAATCAGGGCCGCCGCGTGGGTACGAGTCGCCCGTGTGCAAAAGAAATTTAGTGCACCCTCTTCAAACATGAAAATGATTTCAATGACTTGTTTTTTTTTAGCAAAAATATCTGTTTACAGTAGCCAGGGCTGTTACGCTCTAACATTTGTTAGTTCTGCTATTAGGCTTTGTGCCCACTGGCAGCGACGGGCGCCCTTGTTCGTTTATGTTTCGACGCCCCTTCGACGAAGCGCCTCTGTGCGGCGCACGACCCGCACAACCGCACGCGGCGGCCCTGAGTTTGATTAACCTTCTTTCGTTTGAAGAAAACGGCTGCTGAAAGTTATCGATTGTTGGTCGAAGCTTATGGTGAACATGCTCTAACTACACTGGTGGCCTCAAATCGTTTTAATACCTCCACTGTTTGAAATTGTACGTACTCATTTTTGTCATAAATGTATAAAATCCGCAGTCTAGTGATAAAGGTTAAACGATTGGTTTTAGGAAGAAATCACTAATAAATTGTTGAATTGCCCCTCTTAACAATTAAATTGCCCCACGTTGGGAAATACTGCTGTATATATATATATAACATTTTCTATCGAACACTTTGAGTGGCAATTCATCGAGCTCAAAAACTCCATGAAAACAAATAATTTCACCTTCAGTTACTCGCACTCAACTTTCTACATAACTGGTTACATGGAACTTTATATAACTCCAACATAAATCAATTTTTATCTATTAAAGTAACTACTTCAATGCAAAATGGGTATTCGCATACATGTACACCTTCGTTTATGCTTGAAACACTGAATTTAAAGTTGTGAGGTTGTATCCACTATATGCAAGAAATTAAAATAAGTAGACTGCGCATCTTTATGCATTTATGGCTTAAAAAAAAATGCTAGAAAATAAAATTCCACAGAATTTTGTACGTTTTTTATTAATTTCGAACTACCACTGAAAATAAGATTTTACATGATTCCACGTTCTTAAAATTTGCCTACAAAAATTGAAAATTGCATAAACATCCGCAGTCTAGAAATAAGGATTGGAAGGTCAAGACGTGTGACGATATCAAGCACTTCTTTGAACCTCTTGTATTTTGCAGATGCTAAATATGTACTCTTGGTACACTAAATATATTATGTAATATGAAAGTATATTTTCGAATATGAAGAAACCTCGAATTTTTGATAGACGCGACACTCAAAGTGTTCGATCAACACTAAACCTACCGAGCCTTAAAAGTAACTGGTAAATGTTCCCTCATAAAAATGACAGGATTATTAAAGCACAACCGTTCCTTATAAGATCATTTTTATTATTTCAATAATTGTAAAATAAAAAATCTGGAACCGGTGATATTTGACCGATGGTTGTAGATTCAGTGTTAAATTCTCTCGATGCGATTACTAGACTGCGGATCTCTATGAAAAATAAAAAATGTTTGCGTTGTTTGCAAGGCACAGGTGTCAAATAAAAAATTTATTCATCTTTTAATTATCTTATCAAGCTGAAACTGATACACCGATGTCCTCAAATCTTTGTAATATGACCACTGCCATTTTTCTCACGAATGCATAAAGTCCACAGACCAGCAATTACGTTTAATGCCACCGATCGACGACATTGAATAGAAACAACTTTCAAGAGTATACCGTTTCATGGACTTTCTGCACTTGAACGAATAAAACTATAGAGCGGTGGCGTCGCAATGTTTGACGAAACGCGATGAATTAGTTTCGACGTTTCGTTCGAAGAACATGTGAATGCCCGAACTGTATCGACGCGCGTTGTTAACGACCGATTAAGGATTAGATCACCACCTTCAAACAAAGCGTAGGATATTGAAATGAACACGAAACGTTTAACAAATGGAAACACCGTTTCTACAACAATTGAAACGATAAAAGTCTATAGAAGGGGTGCTCATTGGCGTCGATTCTATTTAAAAGATCTTTTCAAAGCCGTGACCTTGGCGCCTGACCCCTGAACTCCGAGCCAACAAATTTCCGGTTATCCTAATCGTGGCTCGTAAAGAAGAAAAAATTCAGGTCACCGATTAGCTTGGTCCAGAGTATGGAGCCTGGAGAGAAGAGAGAAGGAATTCTGGAACGCGCGACAGCTCGGCGGTGTGTCAAACCGGCGGAATTTGAAAAAGAAGATTGGCGTCGCGTCAAGTAAGGTTACAAGGTTAAGCGCGCTCGTTGCACCGTATTTATAGCGGAGGCAATTCAGATCAAAGTGGTCTCAATCTTGACAGACACACACTCGCACACATACACACACCCTCTCTCTCTTTCTTTCTCTCTCCCCCCCCCCCTCTCTCTCTCTCTCTATTTGTATCTAGCACTATCGGAAGAGCAGTTCAATCTACGGCTGGACACCTCGCCGATTGGCGAAACGAATTCCAACGATGCTGTTATCATATCTGAGTTTATCTTACTCGAGTTACACCGTTGATAAAATTGTCGAACTCTACGTAAATACATATCAGCGAAACGCCGCACAGTAGTTCAGAAATCAGTGTGTGTACCAATAAACGTGTGTCTTTCGAAATGACGTAAACGAATTAATTTAGTTGCGATTAGTTGCTATTGCTATTTCCCAATCCTGACAATGAACGTAAGAAGGTAGAAAAAGTGGCAGAGTTGTATGGCGCGTCTGAACTCGTATGCGAACAAAATTGACATTGCACCACGGACATTGACATGGTATATAAAAGGTTGGCCACCACTGGCTTAGACCTCCAACGTATGTATACACATGTAAATTTCCGCTGCAGTTTATATATTCTGTATTATGATGTATGTATCGGTAACTAAGTAGGTATGCATCCTGATGGCAAGTATTAGTTGTCATACCGGATCATTACTAGATTTCATACGAAGAGATATTTCAGATGAGAAGTGTAAACATGGCTAATCCACTAACAAAACTTCTTTATTTTTAATTATTTTTTTATGGGACTTTGATCAACATATTCGTGTAATTTTTCTAATGAAAATTATACCAAATATGATATAATTCCAATTATATTTACTTGTGTATTCAACGATGAAAGTTTTCGACGCAAAGAACGACAGCGTATGGGAAAGAAAGAGAAAAAGAACTTCCCATACGTTGTCCTTCCGTACGTTCGAAATTTTCATCGTTCATTGCACAAGTAAATATCATGGGAATTATATCATATTTGGTAACATTTGCATTCGAGAGATGCCACGAATATGTCGGCGAAAATCCCATAAAAAAATGATTGAAAATAAAGAAGTATTGTCATTGGTTTAGTGGTGTCTCACCGATACACCAGAACCGTATGATGTCATACTTCTCGGCGACCGAGTCCTCTCGAGTTTCTTGGCTCCTCAAGGGGGTACACCCCGCAGGAATGGGGACAGTTCTGGGACAATTATCGACCAGACATTTGGAACATTTATCGATAAAATACTGTATCATCGTTTCCACGGAAGAATGGCGAATACAGCGCCGTCGACAAAAGATTCGACAAAAGATTCGACAAAAGGAACTCGCACAGGGGCAATTCGACGCGGAGCACAATTCGAAATTTGAACTTCTATACTCGTCGTACAGCGTGTATTTTTCACGGAAATTGGATAGCTCGATAATGAGGTGGTGCTTATGCGAGATTGAATTGGCTAATTGATGGTTGAACGAGGCACTGCAAGAACAGATCTTCCGCTATTAATGCTATCCGAGACGGAGTTAATATGATATCGGATTGAAGCTTGTCGGCAGAACGATCCCGGGCATAATTAAAAAGCGGAATGATCTCACGCGCGCCGTTCCAACCAATGAAACCGTTGAGTCACGACGTATAACCAACGGTTATTACATGTCTAAGTACGTGCACAGTTGCATCTTGTGTTCATGTTATTCTCTCTCTCTTCGTGTAATTAACCTGCCGATAGCGAAGCTCGATACTGGCTCAATTTTTTCTAGTTACGTACATTGAAAGTTCTGTTCCGCCATCCTCTCGCTCCTCCTGCCTCGTAATCAACGATTAACTAAAATGCAAAATGCAACCACGGGAACGATACTGCGTGCAAACGCACGTCGAGAATGAGAAACGAAATCGCGCGAGTCTTTGTTTCCGAGAAAATTGTCTTCGTGCGTTTCCTACCTGGAAGTATGCGAGCATTTCTTACTTTATAAAATGATTTTCTTGGAAACCCAACGCATTCTACCAACAAATTCGATTACGTTGGAATCGCCGGAGGGGCAACGCGTTCGAACTCGTATGGCAGGCGGCAGAAAACCAATTCGTTTAAGACCCCCGATACAATTTTTACAATTACACGAACAATTTTTTCATCAGGTTATCGGAAATCAGTTGTTATTTCAAGTTTAACTCTTTGAGGCGCACGAGTTTAAAGAAAATAAAAACCCACGTTACACAGAATTTTTTTTAATATCGATATACAGGGTGTCCCGAAGCTTCTTCGATTCCCGGAAATTGAGATTCCTTGGGACATTTGAAGCACATTTTGGCAAAGGAAAACGTTGCTTCCATTCCCGGGAATCGAAGGGGTTTTGGGACGCCCTGTAACGTCAACTTTACGAGGTGGGTTAAAAGTTAAAATATATCCCGCTGTGCATAAAAAGCTAAGCGAAAGGTGGGACAGTTTTTAACCCACCTAACTCCAGAGTTAATGTGTCCAGAAGTAGCGTGCAATCAACGTTGATAAACATTTAACGAGAAAAATTCGGAGAAATTGTTAGTAGTTAAGAAAATTCGTGTGTAGTTTTATACTCGATTTTAATCGTTCAATTTTAACCTCTTGCCCTACAATATCAATAAATATATGTATGTTATTAATTTCCTTTAAACCGAGATGAAATTTTATTTTGGTTATGTCAATGTACAGTTATTATATAAATTTTCTCCTTTTTTAGGAAATTACGAACTACAAAAAGGTTCTAATCATTGAAACCGTAAAATAAATCGCAGGGCAAGGGGTTAACAATATATATTTCATAAAAATTGTGGGCAGTATCACGAACTATAATACATTACATTATTAATGTTTTACGACAAAAACCTTTTTCAGTTTGATACTTCTAAAATTGGATTTTTTATCACTGTTTCGAAGAAGCAACTTCCGCTGCTCGTTTTCCGTGGAAATTCGTGCTCGTTCTAGAAAAGACAGCGTTGCGTAAGTAAATCCGCGAGGATCGTAGCGATAAGCGACGATCAGAATAAAAAAAAACTATTGACAGAGAAATGATATCGAAGAAACGAGGCGTGAGCGATAAGAGACCAGAGATACGTCAGCCTTGTTATCGTCGCTCGTTTATCGGGGGAACAACGTGAATCACGGTAGTTCAGTGCATTCGAATCGGAACCAATTACGCACCGACAGAGATACAAGAGAGTATCGAGAACAACTTGAATCACCGTTTACAGCAGACATGTCAAACACGCGGCCATCGGGCCGCATGCGGCCCATCGACAAGCATGTACTCTGCGGCCCGAACAATAACTTTGAAACTGTTGCAGACAATTTATAACTGGAATTAATCGAAATGCAGTGTGATTCCATATTGAAACAAAAATATATGGATGTTGGTACATTATTCTGTATTCCACTTCAATTATTTATTTGTCGACCGGTTTTCACAATGTTATGCCTCGTCCAGACCTGAACATTTCGACGAACCGCGCCGCGAACAGCGCCGAACGGCGCGCCTCGGCCAACGACGAACGGAACGGATTTGTGCTATTTCTATAATTTCTTGCGAACAAATACGGAAGCTGCAGCGGCTTATACTACACAAAGAAATACAGAAAATATTGGAAATTTATTGAGTGAATTAAAGCTTCAAAGCGAAATGTTCAGGTCTGTACGGAGCATTAAAGACATCAGATTCGAGATTAAATGACTTCAATTTTTGGAGATGTTATGACATTTCTGGGAACTGGGGACAGCTCTGGGAACGACGGCGCGCATTTCGGCGCGCACGAAAGCGACCGGGTAGCACTTGCAAATATGTTTGCAGGACAGGTAGCATATCTTAAACGTTCATGATATAAAGAATAAATGTCAAGAAATAGAAAGAAATTCATAAACAATGACATCGGTGATTGAAATTATCTGAAAAAATTATATCTCTACTTTCTATTTTTTTTCGTATTATTAAAGAGGCCCTTATAGATATATGTACAGAAATGAATACGGTTCCAGGGACCAGTGTATATGTATAATGTTTCAGATCCCATATCTACGGGTCCGATACATTGTAACTCGCGGTGTCTTTAGATATCGAATCAAAGACAGAGCCGCGTTTCTTTTAGTCCGCTGACGTGATCCCTTTCG
Source organism: Lasioglossum figueresi (assembly GCA_028455805.1). NCBI lineage: Eukaryota > Metazoa > Arthropoda > Insecta > Hymenoptera > Halictidae > Lasioglossum > Lasioglossum figueresi. Next base: position 14,302,291 of record CM052191.1, on the reverse strand, counting down.
GATGTTTTTCTTTAAACGTATCAACGAGCTGCCAAACTCTGTTCAGTCACAGCCTAGCATTAGTATGGAGAACATCTAAATAAATCAAGTTCAAAATTCAATACCTTTCTTTTTTAAATAAAAATACATACCTTGCTTCCCAAAAACCAATAGCCCTTGCTATGAAAACATTGAATTCGTTTAAAACAATTGTAATAACCCAGCTGAACGACACGTCGGATATGAAAACATTGCATTTGTTTAAAATAATTGCAATAGTCCAGCTAAACGACACGTCGTTTATCAAGCCAGCGTAAAATAAATAAATATTGCAGGCTGCTGTATGAATCTCCTGTTGCTAGGAAACGGAGGGTTAATGCTAACCTGTCCTGAGCAGTCATTGCTTTTCGTAACACAGTATTCTGTCTTTCTATTTTTTTACCAATTTTGTTTAGTAAATATTCAAAATCTGAAGATGTCATTCTTGTAAAATTTTTATACTGTCCGCTCACACTTTGAAACTTCAATTCACTCACTAAATTTCCAACATTGTCTGTACTGCTTTGAGTATACAAATTTGTTTGCCACCATCTTTTTGTCTTTCGGCGCTTTCATTCACGACTAACGCATAACGCATATAAATATATGCCGCTGCAGCAGTTTCCATTATTATGCTGGGAATAGCACAAATTCGTAGTTCGTCGATCGGACTGCACACGATAAATTCTGATTTATTTAAAATGGCTGGAAACGAATAACAAAAAAAACAAGAAACATCTTGCAAAATAAAATTAATTGTATATTGCACATGTATTTACATATCAAAAGACGTGTGCGATTTTCACAACATAGAACGCTCAGCAAAACCGAAAAGAGCTCGATGTGTGACCGACCTTGTTGTTGTTTACGCAACGCGCTCGCGGAAGTCAACCCTTTCGTTTTTATTCCGAATATGTATCGTAGAATCATAAAAAGACGGAAATTTATTAGGTCATAACATCACCAAAATTTCAAGTCATTTAGTCTCGTATATATATATATATATATATATATATATATATAATAATAATACATATAATATATATATATATGTAATGCGCTGTTCGAGGGGCGGTTCGTCGAAATGTTCAGGACTGGACGAGGCATTATATGCGATTAGGCGTATTTCAGCTATGTTCGGTAGCAGTGGTAGCACATACAGTGAGCCACGAAAATATTTGAACGAACTTTAAAACAGTATAACTTTTGTTATACTGTTATTCCTGATGTTTTGTATGCAATTAGAAGCTTTTATTTATTAAATGATCCGCAAAGAAGATTTTCCAAAAATTACAATTTACAAGGTTGTATGCAAAAATAATAAAAGCATTTTTTTAAACTTTTTTATTTGGGCCCTTGATGTAAATTTAAAATATATGTTTTGTAGATCTATGTTAGTTGTACACATGTTGAAAATTTCATGAAAATCGATTAACATAACAGCTACAAGTGATTAACTGTGATGAAAATCATAGTTTCTCGCGACTTTTGGTCAGTTTCTGCTTAAAATCCATAGATTCTTACATCTTTCGATGCGTGTCGTTTTTTTTCTACGTCAACCGATATCGATGAAACTTTCAGCATGTGTATAACTAACATACATCTACAAAACTCATATTTTAAATTTTCGTTACGAGCTCTAATAAGGAATTTATAAATTGTGCCTCTTTTACCTTCTCACGTAATTTTTAGCAATTGCAATTTTTTCAAAATCTTTCGTGTATGTTATTTGGTAAATTAATTCTGGTAGGAGTGCTATTTCTATTTTTCGAAGCACCAATAGAGAGTTCGAATTTAATCGATCAAAGTTCGAACCTGTTTGCGAGGTACTTGATCGCATCTCTACCCTTACCCAGAGGAAGACCACCGAAGAGAGTCTGTGTTTTCCAGTAGCAAAAGCGTAGCAGTTGCGATCGGAACGTGACGTTAAACCACGACTTTAGGGGAGCGTGCGTCCCCCGAAAGTCGCTGGGGAAGTGAGGACGTCCACACCAAGGCCACACACCTAACAGTAACGCTGTACATGGACAGCATTGTCAAGAGCTGAGCGTGAGAGCAGGCCAATAGCTATGAGCTCATCGAGTATCCGGGGTTTTAGGCTCTCCCCGACATCATAAAGATGACTCACCGGAAGATATCATTGACGCTGCATATGCGCGTCGTGTGCTCGAATCCACATTCGTGTATTATTTACATCAGAGCTCGCAATTACTCGCGACGGCCGATTTTTTAAGACTACGCACCCTCGACCCGGCCGCGCGTACTCGCTTCCCGTGACGGTCCTAGTTCTCCTAGGCGCCGCGAATAGCGATTATGGAACGCATATGGGGGAACGCTACCCTCGTAAAATAACTACAGTAAAGTCGGGTTTACTGTCCAGAGTCGACACCGCGTTCTAAGTCCAGAACCCGCACCAATTACTTGCCTAAGGGTACGATCACAGTGGACCCGTTTTCGTCCTACGTCCGACTCACTCGTGCCCTTAGGCTACAATCACAGCGGATCCGATATATCGGCCGATTCAGCCGACGTTCGACGTTGTCTCTCTTTCTCGCACGCTTAAGAAAAAGAGAAAAACAGACAGATGCATCGGACGTCGGCCGATTCGGCCGATATCGGATCCACTGTGCGCGTACCCATAGCCTACGCGCGAATGCTCAAAATTCTTGCACCGCACCGTTACCCAACAAGAAGAACCGTTTATGCGGAAAATGTATCTTGGAGAGTTTACACCTCCAGCCGTGATTGCCCATTGCCTAAAGGGATTCGGGAACACCCGTCATTGGAACGGGCTAGAAGTGCGCTTTAGAGAAAAGACACTGTCTTGTCTCTACCGATGACAGGTGTTTAGGCTGGTCTGGTCGCATAGACGAGCAAACCCATTTCTTGTACACCACCTACCCTAGCCTTCCCGTATACATACGAAGAATACAGCAAGAGCTGCTGAGAACTGCCAATCCCAATGCTGATTGGGATTTACCTGAGGATATGTTACCCGAACTTGAAGACAGATGTGTTCCTACGCGGAACCTCTTTGATTATTATAAGAGAACCGTGAAGCTATCCAACTTACAAGTTGAATGACTAGCTGAATGTGCATTCTCACGGTAACCACGGTTGCCACCCGTTCGGTTTTCGCGCGATCCGATTGCGATATCTTCAATGAACGACTGTGATTATTCACAACGACAGAGTCTCTCGAACCGTCGATAAGAAGAAACATAAGTTACACCCTTTTCCGGCATTGCACGTACATACGTATAAATGTATAAATGTCCTGTACATAGAGTAGAGCAGAGTAGCGTTCTATAAGCGTGTAAACGTTGCAATCGATGAGAAACCTGTCAACAATACTGTGTAAAGTTTCCACGATGCAGAACGAATCCTTAATTATTAACCTTTCGTAAAAATGACGATCGACACCAGGGTTGCCACCTCTCCGAATTTATTGGAAAAATCTTCGGGTTGTAGAAAAAATGAGATAACAATCGATTGTTATTCTTTGCATTGTTTTGCAAATTTTTAAGAGTGTCCCGAGTAAGAGTTATATCGCTTCGAAAATAAATAATTTCGAAGATTTTGCAGAATCGAGAAGATTTGCCTCGCAGTTGTGAAACTTTCTAAACCGTGACTCCTGTTGCTTTGTTTGTTGCGGATTTACTTACTTTGATTGAATTTTTGTGTACGATAAAAGTTGTTAATTCTAAAAACTGATATTTTCAAATTTTCAATCGTTCTGTTTAAACCCTTGTCGTATTTTAACGAGTCACACTCGACACGAAGATTTTAAACGAAGTTTATGCTGTTCTTTCTAAATGAAATAAAATTTGATTCGTTTGTAATGAATATTTCAAAAAATAATTGTAGCCGTACAAAACATATAAATTTGTTTTTCTTTTCTACGACGGTTTTGGGGATAAAGTCGTTTTTAATCACTGTAACTGTAAAGAAAATGATACGGCAAGGAGTTCAAAGATTTCCATAATTGTTTCCCGGATATTCGAGGGCAAACCTTTCTTTTTTTGCTTGTTACATCTGCGGTTTTATATTCGAATCTCCGGGTTCGACACTCCGGTATTTACACGGTGACAAAGGTGGCAACTCTGATCTGCACACGCGTGAATACTAGGAATGGTGTGATGAACAGCTATTGTTAGATCACTCGTCATTCGATCGTGTTCGTTTCCAATCACGGTGATTATTCACGGTGATGTTTCACGGTGATTTTTCACAGTGATTCGTGATTTTCGTGATCGCTTCTGATCGGCGGAGAGCATAACTGTTCTTCTAGCAAGTCGCAGAACAATGAGAAATAATGGATAAAGTAATTGAAAATTAGGATGACAGTGATCAAATTCGCTCTAGATTAAAAAATCACGAATTCGGCGTGAATAAAGTTAAAATCACGACCGTGATCGTGATTCTGCGATCACAGTGATATATCACAGTTAGTGATTTTGCACGTCGTCGCTAGCGAATACCGTGGTATTCGAACTTCGCAAAAGTTCGTTCCCCATTCCTTGTTGTGTTGTAACAGTAAATCGGGCAGGAACTTATTTGCACCGACCTAATGTTGTTATTACATATTTTCCGAGGGTTGTTGAATAGCAAGAATTGGATTCGGATTTTGATACGGCATCGTCGTTTTCATGAACGACAGCTTAGAAATAATCTAGCGTTAAAGGGTTTCGAGAGGAGCGAAACTTTGATCGAATTATCCGGGTCCAGGACAAGCGTAATTTCCCTAGATTCCTCGCGAAGGCCTCGTGTCGGAGTATGGTTCGGCTTCCCGCCCATGCGAGCCATTCCGTCGTTAAAGGAATCTGCATAATGGCGCTCGACCGCCGGAAATCCGCGTGTTCCCTTTCGAACTGATTGTGAGACGCAACAGACGCAAAATTCGCGACACCGCACGCGCACGGTGGACCAGGATCGCGAAAGGCAAAAATCGCTGAGCAAAATTCGTATTCCCGTTAACACGTCGACTGCCGCGCAAAATTTTATACGACTCGCACAAGTTTCGCCTATTTCAATCATAGAAGCGATCGGCGTTATTAACCTTCTGCAATCAAAGCTATTTTAGCTTGAAAATTAAACAACTCTTCCGACTAGAATATTTCCGTTCCCTATAGGTTTTAAATTTGATGGATCGTACAATACCTAAATGCTTGGTAATTGATTAGTAGACTGCAGATTATACGCATTTATGCTGAAAATGAGTAGCTGTAATTTAAAACAGCAACTTACAATCTGGTAAGTATATAAAGAAAGAAATTAAATTTTTATTTCATCTTTATAATCGAAATATCACTTAAAAAATAAATAATTTCGAAGATTTTGCAGAATCGAGATGACTTTTCTCGCAGTTATGAAACTTTCTAAACTCCAGCCATGACTCCTGTTGCTTTGTTTGTTGTGGCTTTGCGATTGAATTTTTATGTACGATAATTAACTAGTCCAGTTAATGTCTGCATTCGTTGATTGATATTTAGTGGTATCGCTTCTTGGGATCATCATTTTTAAATAATTTCATAGCGCCGGTCACCGATGGCTACCATGGCGTTCAACGTGTTAATTGGATCATACTTATATCTTTGCCAGCACGATAAACTATCCTTATCCCTTATGCGGTATAGTAGCGTTTACTCAGGTTCTAAACTATAATCGTAGGACCTTTCTAACATTTTGGACTAATTTCTTCAGATACTTTTCAGTATATTATTTGTAAGCTGTAAGCCGACAGTCCCGCTGCCGTATATATTGTTCACGTATACAGGCTGTCTCAAAATTCCTTCAACATCCGGAAATGGGAGGTTCGCGAGATCATTTGGAGCAACATTTTCCTTTGCAGAAATGGCGACCGCGGCTTTGTTAAGGAGTTATTAACGAAAAACACGGACCAATCAGAGCGCGATTATATGTATATTGTATTATAGAAATATATTATTTCGGTGGGATCTGTGAGATCCCACCTTACCACTTTCGATATATTTTCCCACCTTACCAACGCCGGGTTAATAAAGTTATTCGAGTTATTCAATTGCTGCTTCGCTTCAATCCCGGCCATCCCTTACATATTTAAAGACTAAATAATCCAAATGTTCTAAAGAAGTTAAAGAATCTTGATATTTGCAATTTTCGTACAATACAGTGGCGAAAGTTAGTGTACGGAAATTTCGTTGGAGTCGTGACAGACCTCGGTATACCAGTTAAGGGTTAAACTAGCTGTTTCGAGGTTTAGCTTGCGATTCGAGGGGTTATTACACGCCCAGGGGGTAAAAAGCTTCACCGACCAACGAGTAACGAATAGCGTCTCGAAATCTTGACCGAGAGCTAATCATTTCGAATTGAAACGCGACACCGTACCTCTTGTTTCTGCTGATCAAAAAATGGCGTATATAGCAGACGGTATCGTGTAAAAAACGATCGATAAATCACCCGGTCGCGAGCACAATCGGTTAGAATCGAAAAAATCCTGCGACAAAGCTGGTATGCATCCAGTATTGCACGATAACGTAATCCATTAGAAAAGATTAACGGAAACTCGAGTGGCTTATTGGCGCATAGCGATGTAAAAATTCCCAATGCGGTAACTTAACAACTTGTGACTCACAAGATACGGTTAGCGCAATCGCCGAGGGAAGAGTCCCAACAGATCATCGATTAAGATTCTTCGACGACAACGAGCCAATCGGTGACGAAAGATACGGCGAACCACTGAACTGGTTATTCTAAGTCTCGCAATCGATAAACCTTCCGCGATTTTAATCTAATCTGTTATCGTGGTCGAACGCACGTTCCGTGAATTCACACGTGCTCGACTTCATTTCCCGATGATATTTCTGCCCACGATTTATCTATGGATTCGCGATAGCATCGATGCAGTCCGCAAATGCGATCGCTGTTCGCATTTCGCAAATCCCGTGACTGCGTCAGGGTTGCCGCTCCTTCGGTTTTCGCCCGGAGACTTCTGGTTTTGAAACAAACCTCCGGGCTTCGGTCTTATTGGGAAAATCTTCGGGTTGTAGAAAAAATGAGATAATAATCAATTGTTATACTTTGTATTGTTTTTCAAATTTCTGAGATCATTTCGTACAGCGTCTATCGACGAATTTCTATATTCTAAATCAGGCATGTCAAACACACGGTCCGACCAAAAACGTTGAAACTGTTGATGACAATTTACAACTGGAATTAATCGAAAGGCAGTGCGATTCCGTGTTGAAACAAAAATATATGGATATTGGGATTCCACATTTATACAATTATTCATCGGTCGACCGATTTCCCAATATGTTTTGTGCAATTAAGCGTATTTTAGCTATGTCCGGTAGCACATATATACCAGTGTGCAAAAGACAGAAGCACCCGGCCATATTTAATAGAGAAGCGTAAAAAATCAAATAAGAACACAGTAATAAAATTGTTAATGCTTGCGGCGCAAGGGTTCGATCATTTGTTACTTAATTTACGAAGCCGTTTTGCAAATCACTAAAGTAATTCCGACGTTTCGAAATACATTTAGATCATCTTCAAGGGTTACTAGAATCGCGTCAACAAGTATTACAGTGTCACGTCGAATTTATTAATGTTCATCGCAATACTAGCGAGTAGTTTTATTACCAGCAATATTCCCTTTCTCTGTTATGTATTCTTAAATTTCAAAATGTTATTAATTTGTTTTATAAAAAAATTTTCACCGAAGCAATTCTAGTAACCCTAGAAGATGATCTGAATGTAGATCGAAACGTCGGAATTACTTTGGTAATCTGTAAAATGGCTTTGTAAATTAAGTAACAAATGATCGAACCCTTGCGCCGAGGGCATTAACAATTTTATTAACAACAAACACGATCGATAGAGAACTATAAGAACACGGTAAGCTTTGAAAAAGAATTCCGCTGTTTAATTGAATAGTTCTGAGAAGATGTATTATTGCGGATTATGTAATACTTTAAATGCAATCAATCAATCATTGTACAATACAATTTCTACATAAAGATATTGTTTGTCGTTACATTTTATAATGATACTATGTGCTTCTTTCTTTAGCACAGTAGTGTATGCGCGAACAACTATTTTCAACGTTAAAAATAATAAAACTGCGGAAAGATCAAGATTGACAGACCAACATGTACGATCACTTTTCCAACCAAACTTTGGAACATTTGGTTACTGAAAAACGTTGCCAAGTTTCTTTAAAACGAAAATGAAACAGTTTTATTCAAATAAAGTAAACTTGAAACATAACAACTTCTGTACTTCACATGTATTTTTGTATGTGTAACTGCAATGTTAATTAAAAAAGGGGGTTTCTTCTTTATTTCGAGTCTTTTTCTTTTTTTTTATAATAGTTATCGAGGCGCTTGTTGGTAAACGAGTTTAACACATGCCTGATCTAAATAACACTTCAGAAATAAATAATTTGGAAGATTTCGCAGAATCGAGAAGATTCCTCGCAGTTGTGAAATTTTGTAAACTGCAGCCTTAACTCGTACTGCTTTCTTTGTTGTGGCTCTATGTTTGAATTTTTATATACGATAAAAGTTCTTACTTTCAAAAACTGATATTTCAACATTTTCAATTGTTTATGTTTAAAAGATTTCCACGCTCGTTTTCCGGATATTCGAGGGCAAACCTTCCATTTTGCTTTTCACATCTCCGGGTTTATAATCGAATCTCCTATTACGAATGTGCGACACTCCGGTATTTTCGTGTTGATAAGGTGGCAACCCTGGCCTGCAGCTGTTGCCTGCTTAAAACACTGCGATTGTTCGCGCACCATGTATAAACGCTCGTATCAACAATTTATAATCGCACGCGTAATCGTAATCTTAATCGTGATCGAATTATTCGAGAAAAATAATCGCGGCACGACGCGACGCGCGACCGAATCTGATAATCGCGTTTCCCCGTCAGGGTTGGGGCATTTGTGTCTTTCTACCATGTCATCATACTGTCATTCTGATGTCATTCTGCCTTTCCATCGACTGGAACCGGAAAGCTAAGCTATGTTATGCCGATGTTCGATGCCGAATTCCAACGATTCGCGTCAGTGCCATGGCATGTCGTGTTCCACATGCGATCACGATGGCGATCGTACGATCTGAATTGTCATCGATCAACACCTCGAGAACGGCATCGACACAGCTGGCAGTAAGTCTTTCGACTCGTGATAAGGATATTTTATAAATAGTAGCGTAAGCTAAACCATAACAAGGACTGGATGGGCATCACGCACGGCGGCTTTGATTTCGTCACGCTTCACGTTTCGATTACCACTTTCAATTTACCGACCGACCGATACTGACCCATATGGGACCTTGGGTCCCCAAAGCAGTGCCGCACAGTGGGCCGGATCGAAGAATTTAGGGACATTTCTGTATAACTTTTGAACCGTTTGAGATATTGAAATGAGGTTTAAACTAAAAAATATTATAAAATAATCTCTTTCTTATAATAATAAATCTTAGAATACATTTTTTGTTTCATTTGTTAGTTAATCATTTTATAAATTTTTATGTAGTTGTTCAATCAGTTGCTTTCCTTATTAAAACCATTGTATAATAATCGGAAATTCAAATCTTATAGTTTTCTTATATACAGGGTGGCCCACATAACTCTTAACAGCTCATCGAAATTAACATATCATGGAAATATCTGACAAAACAATGTTTCAAATAAAATTTACTTGTTTTTTCCTATTGACCTGCGTTCGACGTGTATACTCGTCATTGGTTGATTTTAATTCCGCACTCTGTGGGGGATTTTTAAAATTAAATTCCGCAGTTATGAGGTTAATCTGGTCTTCAGAGAAGCGGTAAAATGTATTCCCCTCGATTTCCTCGATCTGGCGGCACTGTCCAAAAGCGTCAATACCGAATCCTCTGCTCTACAGTAATGGCTCAACGTACATACATACCAACACGAAAACTTTGTCACCTTGAAATATCGTTTACATCGTATACGAACACAAACGCTGCATACGTATATGTATGTATAATATATGCATTCCTTCGAACCTTGTCGCTAGCGTGGAAAAGATTTTCGAGAATAGAGTGTAGAAAAATATTTCGTACACGCATTACGCAGTCATACTAATAAATGGCGACGCGTAGTGCAGTATTTGCCTATAAAAGTTGGCCAAAATACAATTTTCTCAAAACTTGCGTAGGATGAAAAATTTTGGTTCTCCGAGCTATTGGAATATATGGCCAACAGTGTGACAGTTTTATTATTCTATTTATGTACTCGTGTAGCGTTGTTATGGATTGAAAATAAAGACTCTTTTGTATTACCAATTTTTCTCTACGCCGGTTTCTGAAATATCGCTCGCCTATTGGGATCGTTTATACGTAAACAGCGGATTTTATGCATTTACGACAAAAATTAATAGGTGTGATTTAAAAAAGTAAAATCATTAGGAAAATTTAAAAATACTAAGAATATTAAGAAAAACAATCAACTTCCACACACACACACACACGCGCGCGCGCGCGCACTTCACTCCAGTTTGTTGCGATTCAGGTACAAAATTTTTATTTTGCATAAAGATCCGCTGTCTATTTTACACTCCACGACAATATTATAAGACATCGCTTAAAATGAAGTAATTATGTGTTATATAAAGAACTTAATCGTCTTTCATACAACGCAGTGTTTTCGTTAGTATTTACCTCATATTAGCCGCGACAAAACTATAAAACAGATAATGGTTTTTGTAAAACATTAACACGTAGAGCTTATTTCTATCGATTATGAATATTTTGTGTCGCCACCTTTTTTTTCATAACATGTAACATTCTCTTTGGTATAGATTTATACAATTTTTTAACCGTTTTTTTTTGCTTAATTTGCTTCCACGCCATTTCAATGCAGTTTTTCAATTGTTCCACAGTACTAAACTGATTTCCTTTAGAATATACGTCCCTGGCTAGTATTCCCCAAAGGTTTTCGATGATATTCAAATCGGTAGATCTCGCTGGCGATGGTAAAACGTCTATTTCCTTATTCTGAAATTAGGCTTGTACTATTTTTGCCGAATGCACAGCTGCATTGTCTTGCTGGAAAATGTATCTTTTATTGGCTATGGACTGAGCATATTTTGACAAGAGCTTATGAATAACATTTATGTGTTTCCTGCTATTAATTTTTGTGGAAATGATATCAGTTCTGCCATGATAACCTATAACCGCCATGATTATCTTCCGCCGCCCATTTGTCGCATTTTTAAGTCGTGAAAATAATAGTTTAGATTATAATTGTCAGGGCCATCTAAAGTAAACCGTTTCTCATCAGAAAAAATTATTTTCCTCCATTTCTTACGCCAATGCATCCGTTGTTCTGCAAACTCCAATCTGACTTCTGTATGGCGGTTAGTTAGCGGTGGTCTTTTCAACATTTTACGCCTTTTCAAATTATTTGAAGTCTTTATTATCCGTTGCACTGTCCCGACACTTGTTTTTACGCCAGATTCCTTTCGCAATTTGTCGTGCCGTTCATGCCGAGTTCGATGCGTATCGAAAAATATTCCGTCCGTCTCGCCGAGTTGTCAACTTTGGACAGCCTCCTGGATACTTTTTACCTTAGTTTTCGCTATTTTTCAAATAATTATAAACTACGCAACGGCTCCTTCCAAGAATTTCAGAAATTTCGCAAATTATTCATCATTTTAATCTCTGTTTCATTGTCATTTCTGTGCCATTTTTAAGGTTTTACTTCAATTATTGAGAGTTTAGAAGAAAATTTTATTGACGATCTTTTCGCTTTCACTGTTTACGAGAATCTGTCTTATTAGGTCAAGCGGGTGTTGCTTTCAAATTCTTAACCAACTTTCAAATTCAAAACACTGCGTGGAAAGATGTCCCCAGAAGTAACTAATAACAGTCTGTATAAAAGACGATGAAGTTCTTTCGTACAACGCATGATTATTTCGTTTTAAGTGATGTCTTATAGCATTGTCGCTGAGCGTATATGCGACGAAGATGTTGCATTAATTTTTTCGTTAGTTTTCAGCAATTCTTACTTTATTATTGTTTGCCTGTTTGATATTATTAAAGTTTGAAGAAATTTTTAGGCTTCCGAATGAATCTCGGTGTTCTTTTTTGCGCCATCGGAAACTGTAAAGGATTCTGAATTGGCTGCCAAGATGTGCCAATACGGCTTTTACATTATTTTTTGTACTGCGATGTATGGCGCAAACGCAGTGTGCGTCGCAACGTGGTCACACTGAAAAATGCCCAATACAGTAGGACAGTAGGACCTCGGTTAACCGGCTTGATCGGGAGACCAACAGCCCGGATAAATTAATTATCCCGATGGATAATCGAGAGCCGGGTAAATAATTAAAATGTGCATTACATTCCAAAATGAATTTTTTATTTTTGAAAATTTATTTTCCTTCATAATATAATCATATTTAAACGCATATTTGTTTATAATCGGGATCCGATAATCGAGATCCTACTTTAGTTACCACGATTTTTCAAGGACATTCGCTGATCCGACAAAAATTGCTTCGGACAAAAGTTAATCGGTATTCAGTCATCTATAGATCTCAGTGCAGAAAATTATAAAACATTTTCTTTTTTAATATACATATAATTATGGTCAACTGAATTTTTTAAATGTCACTATGAATTTTTTATTACATGTTATTGCAGCTGACGTCAAGACAAATCCAATGACTCGCAACACTACACTGTGCACGCAAATCTTAACTCCTTGCCGTACCATTTTCTTCACGAGTGCAGTGATTAGACTGTTGTGTTCATCCTCGAAAATGTCACAGAAGAGGAAAGAAAATTTATTCTTTGTCGAGTTTGACTCGACATCGGAGAAAGAAAAATGTAAATAAAACGGGTTTTATATGTATCTGGTTCTTCCTTTATTCATTTAATTTCATATTTTTTAATTAAAAACAAATATAACTTTTAATTCCATATTTTTCATTAAATACATATACAACTTCCACAAATATAAATTACAAGAAAGTTTCAGAGCTGTATTTAATGAAATTAGTAAACAAAATTATTTAAAATAAGTAGCAGTCAGGGTACTGTCTTTGGAAGTAAATTTCAAATAACACACTTAAAATAGTAGGGAACAAAAATGGTTGACAACAAAATTGAAAAATTCGGAGTGCAAAGGATTAACTATTGATCGCAAAAGAACAAAATTTTATTTCGTCTAAAAAGAAAGACGTAACATTCATGTATGTATGTTAGATTTTATTCAAAATCTTCATCGCACGAGCCCGGCTCGCCGAAGTACGGCAAGGGATTAAAATAATGCTGAAATTAGTTCTGGCCAACTTTTCGGGGCAAATACTTCTACTGTGCGACACGTCTCGTTACGATTCTCGCGAGAAGCGTCAAACGGCCAGCATTCGCCTACATAATCAAAACAACGATGAGATTAAACGTCGATTCGATCAATTATAACGCGATCCGTTTTAGTGCAGCTTACAATTAGTATTCGCCGCAGATGACAGCTTTTACGGCTTTGGTAAGTGCCCGTTGCGTGAATTCAAATCACGCGACATGAGATCACTCGGAGAAACGGCGGAAAATCATCTAACAATCGCAGAACGTTCGTTCGAGAAGAAAACAACAAAAACATATTCGTATAAATACATATAGACGTGAGGTAGCGGTGTGCAAGGAAAAACCTCGGTCGCAGAGAACGCGACGATCAGAAAACTAAATGGTTTTCTCCTTCGAACAACAATCGTTCGACGAAACGATTCCGCGAACGAGCAAACCGATCGTCGCGTCGCGACACGTGATAAGGAATGTAGCGAAAAGAAGAAAGAAACGCGGAAGATTTGCTTGCGCAACGGGCGTTTCTCGCGGGACTATACAGGGTGTTCGACAACAGGTGGGAGAAAATTTAAGGGGTGGTCCTCGACGATAATATAAGACGAAAA
>CM052191.1:14275219-14288246 GCA_028455805.1 Lasioglossum figueresi | reverse complement strand
GATACGTGACTGTCGCGCGCCTCTATGACGTACGCAACGTACACTTTTGTTAGACTTGTTGCCGCATTTTAGGCGGATTTTTTAATTGTTAATAAATAAATAACGAAGCCGAAATCGCAATTTTTTTATTCTTCATTTTCGTCTTATATTATCGTCGAGGACCACCCCTTAAATTTTCTCCCACCTGTTGTCGAACACCCTGTATAGACTCGGTCTTGTAACGGCGTAAACAACCGCAAACAAACTTTGAATATAATAAAACTTCATTTGATGCGATCAGAATTCGTTATATCATCTGAGATCATTTTTAGCCGCAGCGGGACGAAAACATCTGGATCCCCAAGTAACGGAAAAGGGTAAAGGTTATGTATCGCGATAATCGACCATCGAAATTAGTTTACCACGTTGTTACATTATAGTTGTGATCCTAACATCTTACGATCTCGATCACGATTGCAACGAACGCGTGTTCCGATAGCGTCGGGGGCTGACGAATAGCAGTAGCGGAACTTTAATCAGCGTCGAAGATCGAATGTTCTCGATGAAATGTGTGTATGTATTGCTGGAAACGTTCGGTTGGGGTGGTGAAACTCAGCCGAATGGCTGCCACCTTCGCCAGCGTCCGAGTCTGTTCCCTTGTGTGTGTTCGCGAAACTACGATGCGCTTCCGATTTGGCGGTGGTTGACGGGGAGGGTGGGGTGACGACACGGAACGGTCAGCCAAGTTGCATTGTGGCGGTATATCCACATCCACAGGGTGGTTGTAGGCTGCCGCCTCAGTCCATAACAAAGAGACGCCTCTAATGGCAACATAGATGCACTGGAGAGCGCGAAAGCATCACGCGAGGATAACATCGTCATATGTAACAGGCTGTACTGGGACGGGCTGATGGAAGAAATGTCCCGCATAAACAACAACGGGTACTCGTCCAGAAACTGGAAGGAAAAGTGGCCTCTCACTTGTACTACACTCGAGACGGGGTCAGAGGACAACAATGTTACGTGAACGCCTCTACTCTGCACCAGATCTTCACAAGCGAAGACGAGCTGTCGCGAACCCACGCCCCCGAATACGGGACAGACGAGGTCGGACCCTCCAAGAAGATAACGTGATTCCATGAAGATTGCATTTACGCGAAACAGTAGAAAATAAGCATGGAAATTAGCCTCGAAGCGGATCAAAATTATGCGATCAAAGGGGAGGATATTGTCGTTAACATTTTAGATACTCGAAGCCTGACCATTTTCTTTGATAATCGCCTCGAAAGAAATTACTATTGCCAAAGGAATTATAGGACCCTGCACAAGAGAACCCTATTTCACGTGTATCTGAATACACCTGTATTCGCGTATCCGTATTTTAACTCGTATTCATTTTTAGGTGTATAAAATAGATACAAAAATTAATTTGAAAACCACTCCCATTAAGAAATGTAATCAGCTACCCTCTCGTTTATTGGAGAAGATATGTTTTCATGTTCTGATGATAAACGACTTCTTCTTTTGGGATAACAATATTCTTAGCTGTTGGAAAGAAACCATTCCGGAGCAACTGTTGCAAACATACCAGCAACGTCAGTCGCATCCGAAAGGTGTTTCTCAACTGCTGGGAATATATTGACTTTCAAAAGAAATCGACTGTTACCAGGAAATGTAAATACGTTAGCGTCTGTGTATCGGAACAGACAATTTATTGAATAAACTTTATTAATAAAATGATTGTTAAATTTATTGTTGTACCAACTGCGGAATTTGTGAAACCGTAGTCTCGATACGTAAATTAATATCAGTGTTCTAAAACTTAAACAGATTAAAACGAGGATGCATTCGTTCACGTGTATTCGAATACACATGAAATAGTACACGTGTACTATCGCAAAATAAAAACTTTCTACCCGAGTTCCAACAACCTGCAGTGAAATAGAAATTTGTTTTTCTCTTAATACGTTTAATAGGTTAAAAATAATATAACAGTATATTTAAATTCTTCTAATTTGTTTACTGCTTTAAATTTTGTCAGAAATGCATGAAATCCGCTGTCTAATTATCGATACATGTTCAAAATCACGATCTCTACTCTGCACCAATAAGCTTTCTTGTTGCCCGATGCAATTTGGTTGGCGCATGACAATCCTACAAGGCATCCGTTGCCAGGGCCGCCGCGTGAAGTTGTGCAGGTTGTGCTCCGCGCTCGCAGCAGAAAATGTGTAGCTTGTAAAATTGTATAACAGCTCTGGCTACCGTAAACAGATGTTTTTGCTAAAATAAAAGAAAGGTCATTCAAATCATTTCCATGTTTGGAAAGGGTGCACTAAATTTCTTTTGCACACGGGCGACTAGGTACCCGCGCGGCGGCCCTCTGTTGCCTAGATAATTAGTAGACTGCGGATCTTCGTGCACTTATAGCAAAATTGTTTGAAAAATTGTTGGAAAATTTTAAAAATCGAAGATGTCATTAAGGGAAGGAACAACATGCAATTTGGTTTCTATTTCTTGCAATCGATACAGACAGTTCTTATTTTGCATAAAGATCCGCAGTTTAGTAATTAGTAAACACATAACGGTGAAGATCCGATTTGTTCAGTTGTTCTATCATTGGTAAGGGGGTAGGCTCGCGTTTCCAGGATTACAAAAGGTTTTTCAGTAGTCAAAAGTTCTACTTTTACGTTTACGAAGCGTAATCTTTACAGTATCGATAAATGAGAAAGCGCATCTCGCCCCCTTGCAATCCTGTAAACGAGTCTAACCCATTAATTATTACAATCACGAGCCACTTCCGCCATTACAAAGATATTTTCGCGATCGAACGATTTTCAAACGTTTGCGCCATTTGCACAGGTTTTACCGCGATCCCACTTTCTCCCGATCTAATCGACACCGTATCAACGAGGAGAAGACAGTGCGATACCCAACGTAAATATGTATGTATAATACCGCTCCGCGACACCTTTCTTTTTCTTTCTTTTTCATACTGTGTGTACTTTGTGTAAATAAAATATTTGCATCTCGTTACCACCTGATCGCCCGAACATAACCTAATCCGATAGGTAAACAAGGAACGGCGCGGCACGTCAGTGTTATTAGGTTATCGGCAAACAAACGATTTAGGAAACGATCAATACCGATTGATTTATTTTACGGGTCAGTTTCCCTTATCTGCTACGCGTCACAATATAAATACTAAGTCTGATTATACTTACACGAGTTTGCCAAGTAGAAAAATCGTCAAGATAACGGGTTATAGTACCACTCGAGTTATTACAGCGATAAAGAAAATGAAATTTTCACAGACCGATGAGATACTATGTCAACACACGTCCGAACGACTACGATACACTTTCTCAACTGTTTCCTCGAGGGAAATAGTTCCATTAAAACGCATCAATTATTCCGTATTACGGCAAGGGACTTAAAGGCCGACTTCGTTGCCAGGTATCCCACCCGTCCCTCGTTCCGCCACCGGAAAAGGATAGAATCTTCCTACCAGATGTTTCGTAAGAAATTTACGTTTCGAATGTTTCTACGCGTTACGTAACGGTCGAAGGGACACATTCGATCCGTCGCGCGTCGGTGAAAAAAGTTTCGTAATTTAAAAACAAGCTACATATAATAGAATCTCCCGTATACGGACCCATGGAAGAGCAGGCGCAAAAGCGTTTGCATAAAAGGTAACAATTTCACATTAAATATTATCTACTTAAGTACATACAGCGTTTCAGAAATTGTTTGACACGAAGACAGCCCAGTGGATGTTCGGATACGAGGGGTTCTATCATAAAAGTTTCGATGTAATCATGATTGTTGTATCATCGTTGCCCGATGCTCCATTCCGATGACACTTTCGATTTAATTGTTTGTCGTTATTATTTACAAGCGGCGCGAAACGTTCGAACGAAAGCGTCGCCGTGACGGAACACCAGTTAAACGAATGAATTTTATTGTAATATCCACAGTCTAATTAAGCACAACTCGCTAATATAAAAATAGATAAAAAAAAAACAAAAATAGGGAAAGGCCCCGTTAAGATAAAAATCATTGTACAATCGGTGTGTATATTGTCGCGAGTTGGTGGGTATACCTTCTGAAACAATCGAAAATTTACGTCTCACGCTGTCATCGTGATTACGTAAGACGCGAGTGTACGTACGCACCCTTTGGTAACGCATTCCCCGTTTAATACTTACACGAAGCGCGCTCTGCGTGCACGTTGACACGACGTGTGTGCGACGTGCGTATACGATAAGTATTTCGTTATTTCGTTCTAACACGCTAGCAAATATATCGGATATTACAAAAGAGAAACACTGTCGCGTCAAGTGGACACCATCGTTCAAATAAACAGAATCCAAAAATACACATCAGATTGTGCAAAACATTCATGAACGTTTACTTTTATATTCTTTCAATCGTATTTGTGTAGTGTATATATATGTATGGATCTACACATATATATACGTGTGTGTACGCATGTATATATATATATATACACAAACGTATGTATTAAATAAATATCTTTGCGATTTTTGTAAAAGCAAAATGCGATCACAACGGAAACGAACAAAAATTTTTCATTCAGCCTGTCTCGCACTGGAATTCTGCGACATATGGCACGTAGGTCTCGAAGCGTCGTATGGGCCGCCTACGTCATCAATCGTATATCCATTCTCAAGACTCGACTTAAAATCCTATCGAGATCGGTAGCAAAAGTGGTACAGTTTGCCCCCCCCCCCCCCTCCCTACCCCAAGAACACACACACACTCACACAACTCCCTTCTTTTACCAGTATGAAATTGAAAATTAATATTAATACTGCTTGCCCTTGAACATCTGTTTCGCGGATAAAAGTCTGTCGGCCTTGGCGGGTCTCTACTAGAGCTCTCAACTATTGCTCGGATCTACGGGTACCCGAACTCGTGTACATACTCGGGAACGTTCGCACGATTTATGTACATCGGAATAACTTAATAATTTTGCATTTTCCGTATCCGTGCCCGGAAGATAGGACAGGTTTTTCCGTTTCGATACAGAGAGAGAGAGATCCTTTTCGCGATTGGCGAGCACGCTCGGGTCCGAGTTCGGATACTCGAGTTCTCCGCACGGCTGGAAAAAAGTCACTTGGAGAAGGAAATGCGTGTCCGATCGGGGCTTGTGCCGTGACGATCGGCCGCAACAATACCGACGGATCGAATCGCGAACTTCTTTCCAGCCTTAATACTATATAGACTCGTTCGACGTTCCGTATGTAAATATAATACATATTTACATCGTAAGTAGTAAGAGATCTAGCGTGAACCCTGACGATCGGGGGGCCCAGGACGCGTCACCCGAACCAAGAACGAGAAACGAGAGAACAGGGAGAGAAAGACGTATGGAAAAGAAGAAGTAGAGAGACTCTTTCGGCGTCTGTCTTCTGTCTGCTGTCTTGTAGTCCGTAATTAATATTTTACTTTCGCCTTAACCTCTTCGGCGACGCCGCCCCACCTGAGCTTGTAAACACGGGACCGCCACTGTATCAGAGGATCTAGGACCGCTTGGAGAAAAAGATAGGGCCTGGTGATCTCGCTGAGCAACCATACGCACACGAACTCTAATTTGTTGAACGGCAACGGGCCGTTCTGCACGACACACAGCAGCGTCCAGTCGAACATGAACCACAACAGTATGTGTACCAGATAGAAAACAAGCGAGTCCCACTCGAGGAGTACGCTGGCCGCCCAGGAAGCACAGGCACCTAACACAAAGCACTCGCTCAACGGCTCGAGCACGATCGTTGTGGGCAGCATGGCCACCCTGAGCTTCGCCCACCTTCGCAGCCTCGCCTGAAACGAGTGTAGCTCGCAGTGACCGCTGTTCTGCAACGCCGGCTGCGAGGAGACGGTGATCCGCCATCCGCGGTCGGTCAACGACTTCGCGTAGAAAAAGTCTTCGGCCAGATACACGCCGAACTTTTTCAAACCGCCCACCTCGTCGAGAGGCGCCTTTCTAAGCAACGCGGACATCCCCGTGTGACAGTTTATCCTTAAGAGATCCGCGGCCAGGTACATCCGCGACTGTACAGTCCCGAAGAAGATTTTCTCGTAGACGGCGGCGAAACCCTCGCGGTCGCACGTGAACGGCATCTGGTGAACCAGCGCGACGTTGTCGGTCATGTAGTTGACCATGTCCAGCAGCGTGTCCTCCTTCATCTTGATGCCGCTGTCGCTGATCAAAACCAGTTCGTGCTTGGCCGCCTCGTACGCCGGTTGCATGTTGTTGATTTTCGGGTTGACGCCGACGTTACGGCCGCCGGTGAACACTCGTGCGTCCACCTCCGGATATTTCTCGATCAGCTTTCGCACCAACATCAACACCGGGTCCGAATCGTCCTCGACGCAGAACAACAGCTCGTAACGCGGATACTCCATGATGAAAAACGTCTCTAGATTGTTGAACAGATTCGGATCGACGCCCATCAACGGTTTTATGATCGACACGCCGGGCAATGGGATCTCGTAGGTTGGTACTTGGGTGACTTTACGGTGGAGCTTCCAGCGGCCGGCTATTAACGCTAGTACGTGAAGGATCCACATGCCCGTCCAGAATATCATGAAGAATACCGCGAACCCGTACACGGTATATACCATGGAGTTCATCTTCGAACGAGGTGCACCTCGTGTCACGGCCCGGAGGTCCGACCTCCGACCACCGATCTTGCCTCGCCTCGCCTCGCCTCGCCTCACCTCACCACACCTTGCCGCGCGGTTATCCGTTGTTGTTTCGTTGTTTGTCGCGGTGTGCGCGCGCGATTTCAATTAAACGATCCTGTCCTTCTGTCCGTCGATCCCGATTCTATCGACGATCTCGAAACCCGCCATCCTTCCGTTCGACGTGAACAATGCTCGCGGCATCCTCGACGTTACCGTCGTGCCGCGATCACGATACACGCTGCGGCATCGTTTCGTATGCGTCCATGGGTGTAGGAGGAGGAGGAGGAGGTGGAGGTCACCGGAGGATCTCCACGGTGTAGCACCGTTTTCACGGCGATCACAACGACGACGCCGACGACGCATACGCGGCCATCGCTTCCAATACATTCACGCGCTAGCTCTCCTTGCGGTTAGGGTGGCCGTCCACGGGCTCCCAGCCACTCGAAACGCCGGCACGCTGTCGTCGGTCGTGCAACCTCTGTCTCTCTTCCCCGGTTACCGTCCGTCTTTCCTTTTCTCCTTCCTCCTTGTTCTCGTACTCGTTCTCGTTCTCGTTCGCGTTTTCGTTTTCGTTTTCGTTCTCTTTCGTTCGTTCGGTGTCGAACGGAAAGAGGAAGCCCACACACCGACTGTATTCACCGATCACTGACATACACGCGCCGCGAGAGAGAACACCCTCTTTGTCGCGACTCGCGACCCAGCAGCCACCGACACGATCCTCTCTTCCCGGTTTTCACGAATGCATTGAACTTCGCCCCTCTCGACAACGACGCGGTGAAACTTGTCCCGGTCCTCGGAACAATGTAGCGCGCGTACAACACTGTACACCATACACCGTACACGGCGGTATACCTTCTCCTCCTCTGCTCGGGAATCTGGAGGTGGATTTAACACGCGTACGCGATACAGAGATACGTATCGGCGTTTCTCGCTCTTCTCCGCTCGCGGTCACACTCGCCTCGACTACTCGACGATTTTCCAGACGTTTCGCGAGTCTCGTTCGATACTCCGCCGCGATGCAACACGGTTATGTCAAACAGGACAACCGCTTCCCATTCATAACGACGATGCGCCTACGCGGACTTGTCCACCAGACCTGTCCTAGCTTGCCTGCAGCCTATGGCGTCGCCTGTCTCCTGTCGACTGTCGACGTCGATGCATGCTCCGTACTCACAGCCCGTGTCTACTCTTTCCCTTCGATTCCTAGGTTTGATCGTTGCATCTGTGGCCCGTGTGTGCTGCGGCCGAAAACTTAATCGTGACAGGGTGAAAATAGTCGATCGCCGGAATCTGACGTACGCGTGTTTAGCAACCGCTTGCACGATGCACCGTCAAGCGTCGACGTCGACGGGATAACTGACTGCATACTGCATGTGACAGCCGGCAGTCTCGCACGGCAGACGGCACCGCCGCTTCGCGACTATATTCAGAGCAAACGCGTTATTCGACGTTCTAGCTCGGCCAACTAACACCTGGCGCGCGTAAACTGTTACTTTTATGAATAAATCGGAAATTTCCTCGGTTCTTCCCCCCTCGATGCTATACTTAGCAATTGGAAAGAGGAACGCGTGTCCATGAACAGCGCAATAACGCCGAATTATCATTATCTGAGATATTGTCGTGTCTCGATGTATTTCGGCTGTTTCGAATTCAATATTGACCGAGCAAATAGTCGACTTGTATGTAGTCAACTTGTATTCTCCCTTTCAACAACGACTTCGTGTCGATTAGTTCGGAATGTGCTGATACATTTTTTGCAAGCAAAATCGAAATGAGTCATTGTTAGATTTGATCTAGATCGATTCTGCACGATAAGATTTACCGACATGGATACGTCCTCGACTTCATGAAAGCAGATACATATTGAACTACAAAGAACGATATAATCTTAGATTTATTTTAATTGCTACAGTTCGAGTTTATATGTATTTTGAAAATGTAACTGTAGAGATATATACACAACCTAGATTTCTTTCGTGATCTCCACGAGGTACCTCTGCAAATAAGGCTGAGTCCTGCTGTATCTGTTTGCGAACGCTGTTATCGCTTATTGCCAACTATAATAATTTATCGGATATGTCCTTATCGCGTTACTCGAGTCAACTGAACCAAGGGGTTTACATTTACGTAAATTGTATTACTGCCACATAAATCGTGCCAGCGAGCATATCACTGTACCAACAACGAAAAGACATCACGCGTTTCATATAGGTGGAGTGGGTTATTGATTGTCGCATTCGTAAAGAGCGCTCCATTAACAATCTCATTCGATATCAATTCAAACGTATTAAAATAATTCTTTGAACAAATCATTTGAACGCAATGAAAATCATTTTTTTTAAATTGAAATTAATACTAATCGAAAAATAAGACTATATACATTTGTTGCGAGAAACGATTACGCCCTGAACTTTTTAAACAATGGATGCTTGTTTGCAGTGGACGATCCAGGGGTTTTTCTGTACTCGTAGTAGACTGCATCGTCGGCACCCGACATCGATGTCATGTTACCAGCCTTGCGCATGATCTATGACAATCATTTCATTGGAATTAAAATAGTGCAATTGAAAATATATTAAAAAGTTGCTACTTACGGGTCTGGGTCCCTCTCCGGGTATTCTTTCTTCGTCCGCGTCCATGTCGCTAGCGGAAAGAACCTGTTGCAACAAATGTCCCTGTTCTTCTCGAGTCGCGTACATCAGGTCTGGCTCCTATTTTGGATAAAGAAAACAAATTTTTAATCGCTCTCGTAAAATATTTGCGAACCAACCAACCGATGATACATACTTCATCCATTCCTGCGAGTTTTGTAATCACTTTGTAAGCGTATCCTTGGTTCACAAGAAAACGTTGACGTTTTCTCGAATAATTCATCTCCATCGTATCTTGCGAAACTAGCGTGTAGAAAAATGCGTTATACTCCTCCGCGATTGCACCTAAAAATATATTGTACGATTTATTTTAAACGGAGCAAGTTTTATTTTTGAACACTGAGGGTTTTTACCTTTTTTAGCTCGTAAAATTCTACCCAGTCGTTGGGCTTCTTGACGTCGCGAACCACCGTGCGAGGATATTTGGATCAAGACATTAGCTTCCGGTAAATCGAACGACGTATCCGCCACCTTGCTCACGAATATCGTGTTCACTTTGGTATTGAATTTGAAGTTTTGCAGAATTTGTATTCGTTCGCTCTGGAAAGAATGCGTGACTTCTGTTAGCGTGAAATTCGCTATTAAATATTTATCACTAGACTCTGGATTTTATGCATTTATAACAAAAATGAGCAAGTGCAATTTAAAACAGTGAAAATATTAAAAGACTTTAATTTTAAGACATTAAAATTATTAATCAAGAATATAAATTAATGAACATTTAGCTCCTGCGTCTTGCAATTGATGCACAAACTTTTTATTTTGCATAAACATCCGGAGTCTATTTATCACTGCTCTACTCACCTGACTAGTGGGACCATAGATGTACGGTTTGTTCATTTTAATGGCATAATGCTTCAAAGCGAATACATTATCTGAAAATACGATTGTTTTATCGCCACGTCTTTCGTGATACCGTATTAAATATTGGCAGCAACGGAATTTGTTAGGATTCATAACGTAGAGCAACTGTAAAGAAGAAACAATTCAAAACCGATTGCTGTCGCGTTGAAGTAACACGCACAATTACTTACCAACTTTTTGCTCATCTTACACCCAAGGTATTCTCTGTAAAATTCTGGTGTCATGGGACACCAAACTTCGGCGCACTGCACCCTCGCAATGAAACCTCTTTTTTGAAGTTCTAACCAATTGGCCTCGTACAATTTTGGACCAATGAGAAAATTCAGATCGGCAATTTTGTCGTCCTCTCGCAACAAAGTCGCGGTTAAACCCAATTTGCAATGAGACTGGACAATGGTCAGAACTCTTCTGAACATTTTCGCAGGGATTGTGTGTACCTCTAAAAATTACGACAAGCATTTACTAAAATTCGATGCGACGGAAACATTACGGCAAGCTTCAATTACCATCCAAAACCATGATTCCCCACTCTTGTTCTTGAAGCCATCGCATGGTTTGTTCGGCTTCCCACGAGCGCTTCTGAGTGTGCGTGATCATAGAGTAAGTTGTAACTAAAATCCCACAACCCATAGGCTTATCTTTAGCCTCGCTCGTGAATCGACAAATCATCGAGTCGTCGGCAGTCGACCACATTTTAAATTGTTGTTTCCATTGTTCCACCGATACTCCAGAGTTACATAGTACCAATGCGCGTTTTCGTACTGTACAGCAAGCTGTTACACCGACTAAACTTTTACCCGCACCTGCGAATAATTTGTAAGAATTCTTTAGCGTGTAATCCTAAAAATTACATTTTGTCACCTAAACGCAGAAAAATAAACCAATATCTGTTGGAGAGTGCTATTCGCAATCGAGTTGCTTACCGCAAGGTAACACAATTACACCGGACCTGGCGCGTCCATTGCCAAACATTTTCCTCAAACTTTTCTCTTGATAAGGCCTGAGCACTGCCGAGGGTTTCAAGTCGATACTGAAATCGCATTAAACGCATTCGGATAATCTTTACAGATTGCTTTTCAATTCTCGTTTAGATCGCTACACTCACTTGATATCTGGATTCACGCTATCGTTGCGAAAGTCATACTCTGCCAACAACGGATGTTCCAATTCTATACATCTCTTCTGTATCACTTCAATTTTTTCCTGCAACAAGCTTCTGTTATAGCAAAATATAGTTTGTAAAATAAATTCACAAAATTCTGTACCTGATTCACTTCAAAGCTAACAGTTTTTAACTCTTGTTCCTCTTCTTCGTCTTCGTCTTCTTTGTCCATTTTATCGTAGAACGTAGTTATGTCTTCTGGTACTATAGCAGTTTCTGCTGGAGGAACTTGATCGCTGGTA
This sequence comes from Lasioglossum figueresi, assembly GCA_028455805.1. Classification (NCBI taxonomy): domain Eukaryota; kingdom Metazoa; phylum Arthropoda; class Insecta; order Hymenoptera; family Halictidae; genus Lasioglossum; species Lasioglossum figueresi. The sequence goes on along the minus strand of CM052191.1, from coordinate 14,276,640 downwards.
ATCTCAGGCACTTTGGTCGTTCCAACTGGAACTGGAACATTAGTCACTGCTTTTGCTCCGAACTAGAAAGAAAACGACTATTGTACGACATGATTAATTGATTTACTGGAATGTTAACGAACAGTTATTACCTGTGGAGTTTTTGTTTTGCTTTGAACGTTCGTAATTATTTCGTCCTTCTCATCTTCTATATTCTTTCTCAGTCTACATTCTTGAATCACTGGATCTTTCAATAACTTTTGTAATACTTCTGGGTAAGGTGATTCGACGAAATATTTATTGTGCTTCAACACTAGCTTCACCTTACCGTAGGATAATGTACACAACTTTATAAACTCTATAATACCATCAGGAATAGTAGTCTTGCTCAGTCTCTTCAAATACTCTATAATATCGTGCGTTTGAAGACCAACGCTAACAGCAGCGTACAACGAGTAAGCGGTTAGCTTGTACTAAAAAATTAAATCAGTTTATCAGAAATCTTTTAAATCGCTATATCTGTGGTTGCAAGGAAAAACGCTGAATATCACAATTTCAACAAATTCGAGTTTATGCATTAATCGAGCTTTATAGTATAGGATTTACATATTTACCAGAAAAAAGTCATGAAACTAAAAGTCAAAAGGCTCCAAAAAGTAATGCAATTTAACCGATGTCCTATGTCAAAGCATTAGTGATGAAAACTTTAAACTGCAATATCTCGAAAATAAAAGTATATGACGTGCAACATTCTTCCTGACAATCACAGATATATGTTCGCTATTTACAACAATCGTTTTACCTCGTGAATATGTTCCGGTCGACATACAGGCTCAGAGATGGCGATTAGGAAATCATGAGCGTGCTTATAGACGGGTGAAAAGGACTCTAAGAAAATGTGTCCGTTCGGTGCCTACATAAATAATTTTCTTTAAACGCACAATGTTATTTTATACTTTCAGTGATAAAACGTTAATATTAATGTCTTACCACCCAAAGTGGTCTTGACGCACAGTCGGGCTTCAAAATCATTTGAGAACGATAATCTTTTGCGCCGAATTCGTCTTCCAATGCTGTTTCGTCTTGCTTTTCAACATCATTTTTGGCTGCGTCTGGCACACCGTCTGCTTCGTTATCGTCTATAGAATCGTCGTCGTTATACTCTTCGGGATCTTCTTTGCGTTTCTTCCATTTACCACGATCTGTAAAAATAAACAGCTTCGATTTTCCTGTCATCCGTGTACACATAACCTAACACTAGCCCAGACATTGTTATTTACAAGAAATATGATATTCGATTGAAAAGAATTATAAATTACGTACCGTTATCTTTTTTAAACCGCTTCGGCGGACCCATTATTTATCGACGATAAAGTTTTTTCTTATACTACGAGAAATTTTGATTTCCATTCATTAAAATCTAACACAATATTCCTTTGTAG
>CM052191.1:14261956-14275119 GCA_028455805.1 Lasioglossum figueresi | reverse complement strand
CTACAAAGGAATATTGTGTTAGATTTTAATGAATGGAAATCAAAATTACTCGTAGTATAAGCAACTAACTAAACTGAGAACTGAGAATGGTAAAATTTAAAATGCAACTTTGCAACTGCAACCTGCACCAATCTGCACTGACCCCTGACCCACACTGACCCACACTGACCTGCACCAACCTGCACAGGGCTGCACGGCTGCACATAACTCACTCAGGATTTCGAAAAGCCACATAGCGATTTGCCGGATTTGTGCAGGAGTGAAACTGATGCCTCTATCGGTGTAGAGGTGAACTACGAATGAAGATAGAGAGATCCTTGAATAATTCTTAGCTGTCTCTATCTTGATTCTAGATATATAGTTTGAGTGTGTATTGAATAATTAATAATTATTCAGTATTATAGAGTATGGATCACCATAGAATAATAATTATTTAATATTATAGAATATGGATCATCATAGAATAATAATTATTTCATATTATAGAATATGTATCATTATAGAATAATAATTATTCAATATTATAGAATATGGATCATGATAGAATAATAATTATTCAATATTAAAGAAAATATTAAAAAAAAAGGTCTCTTTGATTTTAATATGTAATATACGATTTGTATGTTTTATCTATATTTTTTATTAATAAGTATAAACATTGCAGTATCACGAAACAGAAAAGTTTTTGTACGAACAACAAAATTAATAAAAAAATATGTGTGAGTTTTGCAAACAAATGTGAAGAATTTTTAAAGGTACTGCTGCTTAGTTTCGATTAGTCGTTCTTAGTCTTCAGCCAAAGGATATCAGGAAGGAACACCTCCACTTGCAGCAAGAGCTTTCTCACTGACTAGGCCAATAGAAAATAGGCAAACTAATGCAGCTCCTTGTTCTGCCCACTTCTTGTTTTTCTCCCTAAAAATATTCAAACAATAAAAGTATTATACCGGGTGATTCACGAGAAACAGGCCACCTAAATAGTTTCGTTAGGCTTGAAGATAGAAGAAAATGTTAAAGAGAAAAGTCGTACTGTTAAAGGAGGAAAATATCCCGTTTTCAAGGACGATAACAACTAGAACATTTTTTTATATCACCATATTTGCCTCCTTTAACAGTGCCACTTTTTTCTCTAACATTTTCTTCTATCTTCAAACCTAACGGAACCATTTATGTACTATATTATGTATTATATACATATAATGCCCACGTAACGAGATACACATTGATCTACTTACCAGAAGGATGATCCGTACCTTCTTCCGTCCACTGTGATAATGGAACGAAAGAGTTTCCCTTTCTGTTTAGTCTCATATTGTGGCATCTTTTTTTTTTGAGTTTGTGCCCATTTATGTAAAATAGTTTTCGGCAATTCAAGGTCCGTCGCATAATTATTTCTCAAGAACGCGCAATGCATTAAAACTATGTCCTCTTCTTCCAAGAGCTTTCTCTTGTTACACGATTGATCATCGTTGCGCGCTTCGTCCTCTTTCATGGGTGAAACCTGTGACCTGCCGAGCAAACCTTTTGCTTCGAACTCTTTCCTCTTTGTACGACAGTATTCGCTCAATTTCCAAACGTCGCTGAAACAGCATAATCGACGGTCGTATATTCGGTACAGCGCGATCCGAATCGTTTCATATTTCATCGGATACGATTCTCACCAGATCTGCTCGAGGGTTTGAGAATTCAGAAATCGTTTACCCAATGGTGACTTCTGCTGTTCACGAAGGATATTCTGTATACAATATTTAGTATTGGAAGGCGAATTGTCGCAATCCACGGCATATTTGATATATGCCTTTATTACGTCTTCCATAGGTAGTAAGCCTTCTTTGCAAAATATGGAACAGTTCCATTCGGCTGCACGTGCGAGCATGACGCTGCTACATCCAGTTACATTTTTAAATCTGCAAACACCTACAATTACTTATAAATAAGAACATAGGAAAGCGCCGCGAGAAATCGATAGCATAAATTACAATGGTATTACTTTAATATATCAAAATATGTATGTATTTCTCTCGATCCTCCGTTCGCTATAACTGGTATTGTGAGTTTACTGGAAATTGTTTTCAGAACTTCGTTACGATTCGGATGCTGCGGTCTTTCGCTTACAGTCCGACCATGGACTGCTATAGCTGATATACCGGTAGATGCCAAACGCTCGCAGAGTTCTATGGTCTTTTGTAGATCTGGTAGTACACGAATCTTACACGTTACCGGAATGTTTAAACTGTCTACCAGCGTTTTCAGAATGTCTGTTGCTGTTTCTGGTTCCTGGAGAAGAGCAGCACCCATTTTCCCTAGCATTGAAAATAGTTTCGGACATCCCATATTAAGGTCTATACCAGCAACATCTTGCTCTACCATTTTGCCTACTTTTAGGGCGCGCGTTGCGTTGCAAGTACCAATTTGCAGGACCACTTTGTCTTTTTCTTTGGCACAGGTACGAAACGTCACCGTGCCATCTGTTTTGTCGATGTAATCAACTGTTCCCAAAACATCTGGAATGTTAGAATGTACAATGTGTTTACAAACGTTTTCCATTTAACACGTTCTGTGCCACGTGCACCACCAATGGTACATGTTAAACTTTAGACCACGTATACCACTAGTGGTACACACTGACATATTTATTTAATGAGCTAAAAAAATATATTTTATAACAAGCTTAAGACTGTAGAATATATTCCCACTACAAGAATGAAGCATTATAAAAAATGCTGTATAGAACAAAGCAAATGGTCTGAATGAGAAATCATGCAAAAACGGCTTGGCACAGAATGTGTTAAATTAACTGCAAAACAAAATATAGTATAGCATCTCGTCAGCCACGGAAGCATTGATAAGGCATTATTTGATTACCATTTACACGACGAAATGATCGTAGTAACTTCCAGTCTATTAGTTCTTCTGTATATACTATATCAGCACCATAATCGAGCGCAAGAAGGCGCATAGGAAGCGTGCCGATGCGCACCATAGGAGCCAGTATAATTTTATTCTCATAATTTAAGCGTTTTCGTTCCGGCATTGTTACTATATCTTCTTCCATTGTATTGTCAATATATCGTAACGTTTAATATAAACTTTAACAAATAGATGTCGAACGACATTAGGAGACTGTAACCTTACAAAGCAGAGAAGAATCTACCATTTGTGCAGGCTGCATGATTCTGTTGTATGATGCTTTATTGGCGTGCTATAACTATAAAAATACTTTTCATTTTCAAGCATTACTGTTACAGTTGATTTAAATAATCGTTATCGTAAGTTTCTCTTTATGGCACTGTAATGTAAGCACCATTGTGCACAGTGCACATGGCAATCGTTTCTCTGTTCTTTGATCTAGATGGCGGTTTTATTGCGATCATACTGTGTGCATTCTGTATTCTGTGGTATGCAAATTGCCAGAATTTATATTCTATATTTCATTGATCCAGTAAAATAAGCAACTCGTATATTATCGATTCTACGCATTTATAACGAGTATAAATGTTTCATCAAATATTTAGTGTATTATAAATTTGTAACAATTTACGATCGATGGTTATCGGTAGTTCTCACTATTGAAAACTATTGATGATTTTTTTACACTATCGATAGTTATCGGTAGCGAAATTTGGGGGTTGGTATTCGTACAGTTGAAATCGTTTTACTCTACAAATATTGCTAAAATCTGATAAAACTACTAAAAGATCAAAATATTTGTTATCCTTGACTAACCAACAATATCAGAGTTCATTAGATAAGCATCAATGGCTTTGTATACATATCAATCTTCAATTATGAATGATGAAAACATCGATATATCATTGTCATCTCCAATTCAAATTCAAATTTCATTGACTATAGTACTTTGCCCACATCCGTCATCTAGTAGATGAAGTAATCTTGTAACACGGCATATTATCTGAAGTTGGGTCTATAAGTATATATAGTTTAAGGTTCAAACACGAGTGGCGCTGTACAATGGTTCATAGAAATCACGCGAAACCAATCTGTAAAGTGTATAATTTGTCTATGGATAGAATTATCTCGGAACACTTTCAAATTTGAACGCTAAAATCGTTCAACTGTCAAAGAAAACGTTCAGAATAATATGGTACGATCTTCCCTTCGTTTCGTCGATTCTGCGAGTGAAACGTCGCTCATGAACTTCCGGTAAGTATTCATTTCTTGAACGACATTTGCATACTGAAATTGAGGAGAAACAAGGCGCTCAACAATGTTTACACCGTCGAAATTCACGAGTGCGAAATTCATCGATGAAACTTTACTAAACACTCCTCGACCGCAAGCAACATCGACTGTACAAAGAAAAAGCACGTAAGTCCGTTTTATTTTACATTCTAAACAATATATACCCCTTTATAGGTATAAAGTATTAGTCTTACACGAAATATACAGTGTGTTCCCCGAACTCTGTCCACTTGAATATCTTGGTTATTTCAAACAATACGAGAAAATGTTACTTACAAAAGTTGTAGGGTTTAAGAAACAACATATTATGGTATAAATGGTACTCTCAATTGGAGGCGTACAGAAGATATAGAGGTCACCTTTGTTTTTTAAACAAAGAATGTCCAATTTTTTATGCTCGATTTCGATAAATTGGCGTACTCTCAGTATAAAAATACTGAAGTGTATTTCTCCTAAAACTTACAGTTGCTAAGATATTTCACTGTTTTCATTCTATTACTTTCATTATGGAACATATTCGATTTACATTTAATGTAGTGAGCATGTCCTCGAATATGTTCCATAATGAAAGTAATAGAATGAAAACAGTAAAATATCTCAGCAATGATAAGTTTTAGGACATATACACTTCAGTACTTTTATACTGAAAATACATCTGAGAATATATCTATCGAAATCGAGCATAAAAACTTGGACATTCCATTTAAAAAAACCAAGGTGACCTCCATATCTTTTGTATACCTTTACTTGCAAGAATATCATTTATACCATATTATGTAGTTTCTTATATAAACCATACAACTTCTATAAGTAACATTTTCTCGTAATGTTTGAAATAAGATATTCAAGTGGACAGAGTTCGTGGGACACACTGTATAAGTACAATTACTAGTTTAAGCAGAGAGAGTTTTCTTAGTTCGATTAAAAGATTGTTTAAAAAGCCTGTATACACGTGTGAAATGTAGCAATAAATGTAGTCTCTTTCCTGCAAGCAATTCTTGATCGCATTGTATCAACATCTTTTCGATTCTAACATGTTTTGTAGATTGGAAAGTAAGTTCCTAGATCAGAGTATTAATGAAGGTATATATAAACAGTCTGCGGAGAGGAAAGGCGATGTAACGCAACAGTCTGATGAATCGTCTCTTGGTATATTGGACAACATATCCTCTTGTAAGTTTCTCCTCTCTCATTAATTTGATTAAAACTATCGTCGAATGCTGATTTCCTCTTAAGTTCTAGCCGAAGTTAGTCCTACTGAAGATTTTCACATGCAAAGCGAAAGTACATTAGACACAGAACGTGAAGTTGCTAGAAAACTGCTTCAAAGATGCAGCTGCATTAGTACAACGTCTCTTACACATGGTAAAATCTATATGTATCTATGTAGAGGTATCTATATAGAGATACATACATTTTTGTATTCAAACATCATTTTTTAAATTTTGTACGATTCCTATCAATTGTAATCTAAACAAATTTTTGTTTACTCATTCTATAGCAAACTAGTCGGTCTAACATCGTAAAAAACCTTTAGACCTATTTTTAAAAAATTATGAGATTTTTAAGAGTGTCCACTTAATATTGTCCCTGACTGTATATGCCCTTCAAGAAATTGTAAATAAGTTCAATGATGCTTGCAGATACAAACAAAGAAAATAATGTCAACATTCAGAACCTGTCCGGCAATGTAACATCTTCGACGCTTACCAGTCAGGGGAAATCTCCTAATCAGACAAATGCTCAAAATGAGAGTACATTATGTTCAAGCGTTAACAAGACGAGTAGTGTAAATATCATTTTCTGAAACAGAAACTGTTCGAAAACCATCTCAATAGAGGTTCATTTTCAGGTTGTTTTTGAACCAAATGAAATAAGTGCACGTTCGTCTGGATTGAGCAGACGTTCGGAGACACATTCATCAACGACATCAAGTAAAAATGTGAATGGAATAACGTTCGATTCAACCACTGCCGAGTTGATGGCTCAGTTTGGCAATGAAGAATTCCGACCTGCTTCTGAAATGGCTAGTCAGATGCTGGCCGATGAAGTATCGTGGCAAGAAAATTGCTCATACGCTCTTCCAGAAACGGATACCGCTGAAAAGGAGTATTTGAATATTTCCTGTTTTTCTGGTATCATTGGTGAGCTGGATTTAACAGTGGAGTGAGTGTCTAAAAGAGTTTTTAATACAAATACCATTTCACATCACGATCGCGAGCTGGTTGTTGTAATTTTAGATCTTCCTCCGGCCGTAAAATATCCGTCGATGAATATTTCAAAAGCAAATGCGGCAATTTTGGACAATTATCAGGTGGCGGGGTCGAAAGGCCAAGTTTAGGATTGTCTGTACATAGTCCGAAAAAGAACAATCTTCTGCCATTAGTTGACTCAACCATCGCAACAGAAAGTATGATCGACTAATTTTAACCTTTAACGGGGTAAACTCGTTTCCAGGATTGCGAGGGTATGGGGTGCGCCTTCTCATTTCTCAATAATGCAAAGATGGGGCCTTTCAGTAGTGAAAAGCGATTGTAAAAGATCAATCTAGGCCGCGATCGCCCTCAAAAGTCCTATTTTTAGATTTACGAGGCGTAATTTGCATTATTCGGTAGCGAAATGCATTATTCGAAAGCATAAAGCTGCGCATGTAGCTATTTTCATAAAGCTACGACACCTACATGCTACCAAATAATGCAAACAGTAAAAATAAGACTTGAGGGCCATTGCGGCCTAGATTGGTCATTTTTCTAGCGCTTTTGACTACTGAAAAACCTGGAAAAACGAGTCTACCCCCTTAACTTCAAAACCTTTTATTTTAACTGTAAAACACAAATTTTCTCTATACTACCGATACTGATTTTGTAGCTTCTTCGGTTGACTCGTTCGTTGCGAAGGACAATACTCTTCAGAACGATTCATGTGCGACGAAAGATATAGAAGAACAAAGTATCATGAGTTTAACTAGTATTGCTCAAGCATTACAGAATATCGATAGTAATACACCGCGAAGGTTAGTGGATCAGCTTATAATGGCAAAGAAAAAGAAGAAATCTACACAGACGAAAGAAGAGGCGAACAGGGACACGTGTACTGTGATGTCGAATAGAAATTCGATGCCTGCAACTTCAAGTAGAAGCATCGAGAGTTTTGGAAAAGATACTGCACTGTTAAATCTGTCTTCGAAATTGTCGCTAGACAGTAAGATTGCGAATGAGACGTTGCATTTTAAGCACTCGGATTCCGGTAGGCCTTCTTGTCATGATCTGAAAAAGAACATAAATAACGAAAACACAAAGTCTTTGTACGGTCAAGGTACAGTCTGAACTTAGCATTTCGCTGTTTCTTTGTACGAACTAGCTTAAGAACGATCGTTAATTTTAGATTTTAAGTCTTTCGTGGAAGTTCCGAAATTCTCCCTTTCAAATTACACTAAAGAACGAAACATGTCGCCTTACGCATGTTCGCCAACTAACATGAAACACAAACAAGAGAAAGAATCTGTTAATTCGAAAATCGATGAAATGGGGCAGAAGGGAATTATAAAAGAGGAAAATTTCTCTTATAAAGATAAAACAGAATCTTTTATACAGGATCTTTCAAATTCTCAAGGAATTGATATTCCGTTAAATAGTATGCTATTACGACACTATAATCCCTGTGCTTTCGTATGCGTTTGATTTCGCGACGAGTCGCTAACATTTTATTCTTGCAGGTGTTGTTATTGGCAAAAGTACGGAGGAACTGTGCAGTTGTATCGTTGGCATGCCAAGAGAAACAGACATCGAACTGTTAAACAAAAGCGACAGATGGATGATATGTTCTTTGAGTATAAATCAAGTTCAAGGGGACATGCAAAATGTTCAACTGGTATTGCCAAAGGATGTCATACTTATCAAACCAAACTCGGAACAAAATGCCAAGGTAAAGATGAGAAAATAAATGTTAATATTCTCTGCTATTAATATTAAAACTAAAATCGATGTATTACAGATCGCTGTAACGGTGGTTACAATGTGTAAACCCATCATAGCAGTTTTAAATATAACAGTCCGTGATATGGTCACAAGATCCGAATGTATCATGAAACACATAATTTGCTTTAAACCTGAAAATTTAAATGTAATCGTCTCGAATCCGTCTCAAAAGAGTGAATTAGATTTTCAATCGATCGCTGAAAATGATGTAGCCGTTCTTCCTGTCACAATCAAGAATAAAAACAACATTGACATACGCGTGAAACTTTCTATATCGCAGGTAATAAATGATTTATCTTGGCGCGTTTGAAATTAACCTATATATAAACCATTATTTTCCGTGTAATTTTTTGCAGGATGAACCGCGAGTATTTAGACTGGAAAATTGCAATGAATTGCAACGGGTGACGCTAAAGCCACAAGAAAGTTTAACTACGAACGTCCAGTCCAAAGGTATTATACAGAAGCATCCAGATCCGTCACAGAGATCCTTGCAATGCTATGATGGGAATTTGATAGTACATGTAGAAAATAGCCCTGACGATACCATAATAATCAAAGAAATGGCCCTAAAAGTACAAGTAGGGACTTGTAAGATACAATTGATCGACACAGACATGCCTTTCGTGGTGTCAAACAAGCAACCGAAATCGATGAGTATGATCAACGTGGGAAATGTACCGGTGCGGGTGTTTGCTTCGTTCGTAGACAAGGATTCTGGAAAAAGCTTGAAACATTTCACAGTCGAACCCGAAAATTTACATTTACTCCCTAACAAGACCGGTTGTTTCAATGTTACATACAAACCACAGAATCCAGACGTTTCGAAAATGTGAGTGAACACTGTTTATGATAAAAATGAGTCGGTGTAATTTCAAACAGTATAAACATTAGAAGAATTTGAAAATGTTATGTCACTTTCAATCTATTAAACATATTAAGACAAAAAATAAATTTCTATTTTACTCCAGTTGGTTGCAATCTAGGAAGAAAATTTTTATTTTGCATAAAGGTCCGCTGTCATTTTTGTCACAAATGCATAAAATCCACAGTCTATTTATAAGTATTCACCGGTCGAAACTAAAAAGACGAGGTCTGTGTTTTAACTTTCATGAAAATATAGCATCCTAAATGATCTAATTTTGGTACTCCTATAGGCACGCGAAAATACAATTCACGGCTAACAATAATGTATATCAGTATTCTGTATGCGGGGAATCGAGTACTTCTGTGGAGGCAGAGAACGAGCATTATCTTCGTTGTGAAACACCTCAACAGTTATCGTCTGCAAGTTCTCCATCGTCTCCTCACAGTGTGATCTCGAATAAGTAAGTTGCAGGTATATTTTTCCTAAATGCTAAACAGTTGTTGTTTTAAACCTATTATTGTTGAGCAGATCGGGGATGTCCGGAAGAAACTCTCCTCTCAGTTCAGTGTCGGGTTCAACAGTTGCTGGTGAGATAATCCCGATAAGAACAACGCACGCTTCTTTGATATGGAACAGCATAAAAGCGGGAAAATCTAATTGCAAGGAATTTACTATTCGCAACTCTAGTAATAACAAGATCAAGCTTCAAGTTTCCATATCCGATAATGAGAAGAATTTTCGGGTAAGATGTCAAGATATAGGATGTTCAACTTTTGCCTGAGATATTTTTTCCGGTCTTACGCGACTGATCGAAAAATTGATTTGATTACAGTTTTTACGAGAACGACAAGCGGATGACACAAATATGGTGCTAGTATTACAAGGATTGGAAAATAGAACATTATCCGTTGTATTTAATCCCCACAATTTGGGTGCAGCTACTGGCAAGATTATATTCAAACATTACGAACCTAGAAGAGACGATAATGATTCCCGGCCGTCGAAAATGGTAAATAAAATCAGTAAATCCAATTTGTTTTCCTCGGAAAGAGGAAGTTGATCGATCTATCACATTTGAATTCTAGGTATTCCTGTACGGTTACGGAGGCTATAGCAACGTCGAAATTTCTGAAGCTTCCAAAGATACAAATGGGAAGATGTGGTTGTCCCTAGGCATGCTCAATTCTGGTAGTTCTTTGAACGCGAGACTTCGGTTACAGAACACCGGGGATTTGTCCTCCTATGTCAAAATAAAGTTGATACCAAAAGGTTTGTTAGATTAATAAAAAAGGGTATATTGTCCGAATGATGATTGGCCAGGTTCATCCGTTCTTGGTTTGTTTCAGCTGTGTATCCTTCTATGGTTTCAAGCTGGCACGTAAACCCTACCGAGTTAATATTAAATCCGAAAGAAACACAGTGGGTGACTGTCGAATTTAACCCTCGAAAAGAAGATCTATCACAGTTGAAACGAGCGGCTGTATTGCATGTAGGAACGATACTTATTATTAACGGGGATGAGCCTACCCGTTGGCGGATTCGCAGGTGCTAAGACAACTCTAACTGAAGATGAGTTACTCTAAGACAGAGGGCAAGAAGTGCTCATTTCGGCCGATTTTCGAGGGCTACGCCACCTTTTACCCCTTTTCCACCCCGAGGGCAACACCCGTATCAATAGGTTTCCACATTACCAAGGAGGTACTGTAGACTGTAGGTCTACTCCACTATGTGGCATAATAATTTCGGAAAATAAATATAGAACATACATTTGAAAAATAAATTCGGAACCTAAAGGAAAATAACTAATTTGTTGAAAAAAGGTGGCGTAGCCCTCGAAAAACAGGCGAAATGAGCAAAACGAGCAAAACTTGCCGACCTCTGTTCTAAGAAGTTAGAGAAATTGATGTTAACCGGTAATTGAACAATTTTTAGATTATACAATAAAATGAGGGAAGCTGGTGAATTAACCGACAGCGAAAACGAAACGTTTCAAAGTATAGTTCAGCCGATATGCAAAGTTTTCCCTGGTGAGCAACTGATGCCGGATATAAATACGATCCGAGATTCACTGGTAATCGCTTATTACTCTGCTCATTACTATGAACTCAACTAACATCCTTTTATTAATTCGCTCGTTTCGATTTAGCAAAATTTGGGAGATTTGTGCCAAGGAATTCGTCGGAACGAGATTATGCTTACAATGGAAATGTGCGCTGATGAAACCCTGACAGCTTTTCAGCATGACGCTGACGAATCTCAAATGTTTTATTCTTTGTGCAGTGATAATAGTCACATTTATGATGGAAACGGTGAAAGTTTTTTAGCCTTCGAGTAAGTTTCTGATAGAAGCACTTAAGGGGGTAGACTCGTTTCCAGAATTGCAAGGATGCGGGTCAGTAGTCAAAAGCGCTAATTAAAAGATCATTGTAGGAGGCGTAATTTGCATTATTCAGCAGCATGTAGCTATCGCAGCTTTATGAAAATACAGTATTCCTTCGGATGATGTGACAGCCTCGTGGGTATGGAGTCTCAGAAAGCATAGAAGATCTAAAAGCCCATCTTTGCATTATCGAGAAATGAGAAGACGCTCCCCGCACCCGTGCAATCCTGGAAACGAATCTACCACTTTAATCCGAGAAACGCTATACAGAAATTCATGTTGAATTATAAAATTTTCAGCACTCTTCTAGCGAACAGTACGTCTCAAAATGTGTTGTACGTTGATAATTTTATAGTTTCACCGTCTATTGTAATTTTAACTCCACCGACGAAGATGGAGGCAATCATAACTATAAAAACTACGTGCACCGTCGCTCAGGTGTTCGAGACCGCCTTATCGAATACAGAATATTTGAGCGTCACGCCCGCGGAGGGTATGATACCTACGAGAAGAGATTTCCAGATAAAAATACAATGCAAACGGAAAGTCAATCGTAGTTTTAACGCGGTGCTTGAGATCTATACAGAGAATGACAAGTTGGATGTACAGATCAAAGTGAACGTTAAACGAATGTAAATCACGCTGTTAGATTTAATACTTTTACTTAATATTTATTCGTCCGAGTATAGCTGTAGCTTTACAATTTTTATACGGGCAATATATTTTATAATTAATAAACGAGTGTTCATTTTTTAATTTGAGGTAATATATAATTATTTCTTAGATGTTGTAATAGTACATCGGGTGAAGAGTTTATTTTAAATACCATGTTATGTTTCTCATAGAGGGTTTGTATTATAGCCACCATATTTTTCACATCGTCTATGCCAGAATGCAGACGTCCTTCCAGGGGAAGTTTAAGTTGAGTAAGCATGTTCGGCATATTTCGTGGATAATTGTTTGTTGCATCGGAAAAGCTTTCTTTAAGATTTATCCATTTTGTGAAATGAGGTGGTAACGTTATGTTTTCTAATCTACACTGATTGGACAGCATCACCCTTAAGTCCCAGTGACCGCTCGTGACGAACGCACTCTTATTCTCGCCTTTAAAGTAATTATTTTCTTCTAGCCAATTCTGGAATTTATCGAATACTTCTGGAAAGTGTGGTTGACTATCTACCATCTCCTGTATAATGCCAGTTAATGACGTACAAAAAGTAGTGAGGTTCGGATGAACTCTTGGTTTAACGTATTCGTGAAAAACATTTTCGATTTGCCAACTCTTCGTAGATACTGCCGCACATGGAAATTCAATGATCTCTTGAGGTTTTAATATCTCGTACTGTTTGCAAGTAGCTTCGAAATCGAGTACAAGCAAATAATTAAAATGTTGTTTGACTTCCTTTGCCAGGCCGGGAGGAGCCCTCGGATATTTCTTAATTATTCGATGAGTCATTGTCGATCAACAATGCTAACACCAAAAGAAACATTCTAGAATTATAATTTTTAATTTAAAACGCAATAGGTTATGTGCGCGGAATACTTACAAAATATTTACAAATTCCACTCATGGGCCTACACCATCCTACACAAAAGGACCAGGGGGCAATGATGCCAGACGGGGGATCCTGGAGGAACTTGCCCCTCCGGCTGGGCCCCCCACTCTTACTTCTACTGCGCACGCGCAACACACGAACGTACCGCTACTCTGCCCGTGTGAGTGCCTGCAATCGAC
>CM052191.1:14202697-14261856 GCA_028455805.1 Lasioglossum figueresi | reverse complement strand
GGTACGTTCGTGTGTTGCGCGTGCGCAGTAGAAGTAAGAGTGGGGGGCCCAGCCGGAGGGGCAAGTTCCTCCAGGTTCCTCCGTCTGGCATCACTGCCAGGGGGAGTAAACTCTTATGTATGACCTCGGACCGCGTAGTTCCCTCGAGGGGACCTTATTTTAGATGGCACCACGTTCACAACACATCACGTGACTGAACCAGATTGAACGTGATTGGACGTGACTGACGTTCCAATCTTTAACGCTATTGGGCGCAATTTGGCACTAATATTTGACTATTACCTTCAAATTCACTGCCAATCACACCACCGAGTTAGTCCAAGCCTGCAGCCATCCATGCTCGCTAGAACCGAGTTGCCACCGGTTTGTATATATACACCGTCCTCAACTGCCAATATTACACTGTATTACCTAGTGACTCTCATTCACTCTCACTCTCACTGCGTCTCACCTTGTCTGATTCCGGCTCTCCAACGCCATCTCTACGCAGTTGTAGAGTAAAGAAACAACCAACCAACCTTGTCTGACATTATAAGTAAACACTTACAGTACGTGTTTGGATACATACTATTTCGACTGCAGTGAAGACATATCTTGAAAATGAAACATAAGAAAGAAAAATGCAAATCGAAATATGAAAACGATAAGTTGTGGAAGAAAGATAAGAAAAAACATAAAAAGCAAAAGAAACACGATACGTCAAATTCGAGTGATGTGAGTATTTACTACTGTTTATTTATGTCTTATGGTTTAGAACGGTAATCTTATTTTAGGACGATAATGTAATTGAACAGGAATGGGTGGAAAAATCCGTAATTCAAACTGACCTTACAAATCAAGATGTACCCACATCAACAAGGAAAGAAGAATCTTGTAAAAGAGAAGATTGGATGACTGTAAATAGTATATTTCCTTGTGTTTTTAATGATAAAAAACCATCGTCTGCTAGTTCGGACAAACACGCCAGCAAATGTGATTTAGACAAATTGGGACAAAGTGATAAAGAGTTAAATCCTTATTGGAAGGAGGGTGGAAATGGTCTGCCCAGTGTGGATTCGACAAGTACGAATAGAAACCAAATTTTGGACGCGAATTGGCTTAAGAAAAGTCTTAGGCGTGCACAAGAAGAAGCGGAAAAGGAAGGCAAAAGTTTAGAAGAAATTGCAGCTCAGAGATGGGGCGTAAGTATAAATTATTGTTTAGTTTTGTGAGGTTATGTGTAAGTGGGTAAGAGATAGTGGAACTAAGAAACTTGCACCCTTAAATATTTTCAGTCCTTAGAAGTTATTAAATCGATGATATCGAAAGCAGAAAAAATGTGTTCAAGGGGCAATTGCCAGAAACAATACGATAGAAGAGATAATGAAAAATACAAGCTAGAATATCATGTGAAAGAAAGCGAAAGATACAAAATTAGCAGAGAATGTTTAAACTATTCTATAAATTCGAAAAGTGATTATCATAGATCGAGAAGATATAGGTCTAGATCCAGAAGTAGCGACCGAAACGAACAACACAGTATGCAAAATAATGCACAATACGAAAAGCGTAAACAGACATATAAAAAACCTGTAGACTATGTAGACGACGATTATTCTGTTAGTACTTCGTACAATGCACGTTGTACAACTACAAAAAGATGGCAAAAAGCAACACTATTGGATAAACTCAAAGATACTCGATCGAATGCTTCTGAATCGAAAATTGTCAGTGTTGAATTCAACAGCAATGTAAATAACATAAATGGTAATAAAGAAATGAATGTAGTATCAGAATCGGATCTAAATAAAATAGGAGCAAAAATTGTTAAAGCAGAAATAATGGGTGATACTGTACGTTTCTACTTAATTTTTATACTTACATCCGCAGAAAGCAACGCTAATTAATAATAATTAATAATTTCTACAATATTTTTGTAGAAACTCGTTGCTGAATTAAAAATTCAACTAAAGGAAGCTAGGGAACTTGCAACGAACGCCGTTCGGTTAAATGAGTCAGAAAAAGATCAAACTGTAATCCTTACAAGGACCAATATGAAAGGTATCTACGAAAGACCATTGATAAAATTCCATTCAAAGACAAAGATTCATTAATAAGCAATATACATCAACAGGTGTTACAAGACCACTGGAGCATAGAAATCAGTCTACAGATTCATCAAGAAATACGAAACGAAAAACTGTACAAACTCACACTGCAGGAAAAAGAACGATGCATTACTTCGATGATGACAAATATTCATTACAAGAATTAGTAAGTAGTTTCTTTAGATAAACTAATTCGTTTTGTTATTGTTATAGACAAGTAAAATTCTGAATTGTTTTAGTTTCAACGAGAGAAAGGGAGGTCTGCCAACGAAGATGATGCTGCATTTACTAAAGTTGCATCTAGGGTATGTGTGGACAAGCGAAGTATATTTAGTTTAATGTTATTCTGTGCAATATTGATAAATAAAATAAATATGTTGATTTGCAGACCATGAACATGGATGAGATATTCGAAGAACAAATTACGCGAGTTCAAGAGAGTTCGAAACAAGATGAGAAGGATCGTTCTCTTGCTATCAAGGAGCATAATCGCTTGTCAAAAAGTTTGGATACTTGTCACTGGTGTATCGATTCAAAATACATGTTAAAACATATGATCGTTGCAATGGATTCTGAAATATGTTTGAGTCTTCCTGCATATACCTCTTTAACCGAAGGACATTGTATGATCACACCAGTACAGCATGTTGCTTGTCAATTGCAACTAGATGAAAATATTTGGGAAAAGTTAAAGGTGCAATATCATTTTGAACACCGCATCTTTGCGATTGCATAAAGTTATTCATATAATTATCTTACTTTCAGGCATACAAACAAGCTTTGTACAACATGTTTGCGGAACAAAATAAGTATCCCGTGTTTTATGAAATTTATAAAAATCGTCACAAATTTGTACACATGCAATTGGAATGTGTTCCCTTACCAAAAGAAATAGGTGAACTAATTCCTATGTACTTCAAGGTAAGATTATGCACATATGTGTCATCCGCTTGTCTATATATAATACAAAAAAAAGTAAGTGCAGACTGGTTTTTGTAAAGTTGGATTTTGAACTTATGTATTTTCAGTCTGGTATGTAAATACTTAACACTGTCGGTATCAAACGGTTTTCACAGTTATTACTGATGAATTAATACTACGTAGGATACTAATTTTTCTTGAAAATTTTCATTTTGATAGGATATTGTACAAAATGTCAACTACTCTGCACTTTCCCCCGAAAATGGGGCAAGATCGTCATTGGAGTTAAAAATGCTTTCAAACCTTGTTTCATGTGCAACGGAACAAGAGCAGAATTATTAACAAACCTGCTATAAAATGCTTATTGCATTAAATTAGTAAAACACCTTTATTCTTGGCCGACGTCTATGTCGAATAGTTCATATTAACTTATAGCACATTAATAAATATAAGCTAGAGAAATTTCGCTCATATTATAATAAAAATAACCAGTATATGCACTTGCCCGTTTACGAACTTACCCCACTCCAACTTATTTTTTTTTTCTGCAGAAAGCATTATTGGAATGTGAAACAGAGTGGTCTATGAATAAAAAGATTATTGACCTTGAACACAAGGACATAAAACAAGCCGTACCAAATGGTTTATCTTATTTCATGGTCGAATTTGAAATCGGCAAAGGATATGCGCATGTCATAGAAGATGAACATTTGTTTCCAAAAAATTTTGCAGAGGTAATTGATTAAATAAACTTAAGGAAGATAAAACAATTATTTACAAGAACGATATTTCTTGTTTTATTCTAGGAGATTATTGGTGGAATGTTAGATTTAGATCATGATGTATGGCGTAAACCCAGGAAAGAAACTTTCGATCAACAACGAGAAAAGGTGTTAAAATTTTCGGGAACTTGGAAGAATTATGATTGCACAATTACGTAATTGTACATAATTTGAGAATATATGTAATTCCGAAACAGATATTCGTATCTGTAATTATACTATATCTGTAGATATCAGAAATTTTTATAAAAATAAATATTTTATTGAAATTGCAAACGATACATTTCATTGTACTTTTGTACGTTTTACCCTTCTCATTCATTAGGGAATCCTGCTATTGGTTGTTTCTGGAAATGATCTTTCAAAATAAAAGGAAATAAAGATAATACTTTAAATTTACTCCCCATTTTACTCTCGTCCATTATCATTTGATACTCAGATTCTAAACGTTTTCGTACTTCTTTCGAAGCATTTTGTAAAAGCATTTGCAACCGTACATCGATCCCAAGATTCTTTAGAAAACATGCTTGAGTTATCGGACCAAAAGTTACTAGACTGTTATCTTTCTCTGCAATCTTCTTTATAACTGCAAAATCGACATCCGCCGTCAAATCTGCAGTTCCTGGATATGAAAGTGGATCGTGTAGTTTGTGCTGAGAAAATGCACGAAATGTATCTGTTTTATCACCGCTATGTCCGTAGTCGCAAATCCAAGCAAATCCACCGCATTCCTGTAGGTACTGAGCTATATATTCTACTGTTACGAGAGTTTGCGGGCTGACTTCTACGTGATTTCGTTTCTCATCATTCTACAAATAAACAAATAACAATGAAAAATTTGTTTGAAGTTTAAATAAATGTCGTTTGTAACATTATTTTCATAGAAAAATTACAAATTCTTACAGAGATATAAAGCGTAGCAGGTGTTTGTGCATTGGATAATACATAACGAAATTTTTCTTGCTTACTTCCTTCGATTATATCCACCAAAACTTCATTCCATCCTCTGTCGGTTCTCTGAAGTTGAACAAATTTCGTTTACATGTATGTATATGATTTTAATATTTATTACTATACTGCAGATCTTTATGCAAAATAAGAATTGTCTGCATCGATTGCAAGAAATAGAAACTAAATTGAATGTTATTTCTTTCCTTAATGATTTTAATAGAGGCGAAATCATATATAAACATCTTCAATTTTTTAAATTTTACAACAATTTTGAATTTCATCTACTCATTTTCCTATAAATGCATAAAGATCCGCAGTCTATTTATTATGCTTATCTTTTCAAATACCTGAAATTTATGTATCGGCAGAGCATCAAAAAATTCATGCGCTAAAAATATACTAAACTGTTTAGGTATATCCTTAACCGAATAATACCAATATACGTTGACATTATCTTCTGTAACGCCTTCTCTATAATAAGGAACATAATTATGTTTGGCCTTATTATCTAGAATGTTATGTTCTTTGGTTGTTTTACACAAATTGTTTGCTTGAATTAGAGATAAAGCAGGACTGATTTCCACCAAGTGTACCGATATATTGCTTAAAACATTTAGTTGCTGAAATACCTGTGTTATAAATGTATACTTTTACAATGAAATCAATACATTCTATGCACATTAAGCTCCAAAAGCATACCCGCAATATATCTCTAATTAAAGTTCCTCTACCTGGACCTAACTCGACAAGTTGAAAAGGACATTTAGCGATTTTTAGTTTTTCATAAAGTATCCAAACTGCTACCATCTGAAAAATGTAAATGAAAATCTTCTATAAAACGATTGACAGTAAAATTGAAATACGCTACCATTCAGAGACTTTGAGCAAGACTTACATACTTCTCCAAATAGCTGTGTCACCTCTGGGGATGTTATAAAATCACCTTTTTCCCCGAAAACATCTTTCTTCATATAATAACCCGCAGTTGGATGAGTTAAAACTTCTTTCATATAGTCGGCAACGGTAATAGGTCCACATGCTACGATTTTTGAATGTAAATGCCGATAAAGATCCGATAACTTTTTTTCATTCGATTGCGACGAATGGGTTGATGAACAAAAGAGATAAGTTTTTTTCCAACAATTTGATAATACTTTTTTTTCTAATAATCCATAATCCTTTATACATTTCCGAAACGATCGAAACATTTGAAACATTGTTCTAATTCTAAACACAAGTACATAAGTGGTGAAGAACTATCGAGGTACTATCGATAGTTCTCACTATCAATAATTATCGGTAGCGAAATTTGGAGCTGTGAAAATGAACGAGTAATAAAATAAAGTATATATTTAGAGAGAGTATAGTATATGATAGTATACTATAGAAATTTATCCACATCCGTCATCTGGTAGATGAAGTAATCTTGGAATACGACATGTTATCTGAAGCCTGGTCTATAAGTATATATATGGTTTAAGGGAATACCAGTATATTTATGCATTATTTCGTAAACACTTGAAAAAATGGTGCAAACTCGTTGCATAAAGAATTATAAGGAACGACGAAACCGTAATATAAATACAAGCCGGAAATCGTATTACAACAGGGCGAAGGATGATTCTACATGTAAAAATAAATCGATAAAAAAGGAAAAACATTTTTTCGTTTGACAGCTCATTTTCGAGAAAACCGAGTTTAAAGTTCCGCCAGGTTTGCGTGCTTTAGTATATGCAGGTATATATATGCATATGTATGTATTAGATTGTTGCATATGAAATGTTCGATTTTAGAATGCAACTCTTATAAAACGTTTCGATCAAGAAATGCTATTACAGTCTATAAATTTATTACTGGTCAAATTACCGGTTCTATTGGTTTTTTTATTTCACAATTAATGAAATTATAAAGATGCCTTCATAAGAAATGATTCGAGATTTCGTCTCAGGCAGCGCCACTTTTGTTCGCTATAGTTATATTCTTGTCTTGTAATATAATATTTTTCAATTATTTATATAAATAATTAAGATAGCTCTTTAATGTTACGTTGAAGGCTCTCGTTTGATATATGTCTATTAAAAAGAAAACGCTCAATTCACTGTTGAATTGATAGTTCGATAAAATAACTACATGTTGAACCACGAAGGTTGGCAGGTTTATCTGATCGTATATCGTTCATATGAATTGATTCAAATGCACAATATTGTTCGAAAGGAAAGCTTACATTTATACTGAATGTAAGTTCGCTCAATATTTCCTTGTTTATTGTTGTGTGACATCTCATGTCTTGAACATTCTTCATTCATTCATTCAAATGAATCGGAACCAAGTATTGCAACCGATTACAGATCTGTGTTTCTTCCGACTTCTAACAGATAACTAAATGAGAACTAAATAGGTTTACATTTCTTTATTTGTTTCTGACGCAGTCTCTATATCAGTGTCGGATAAATTGGATCAGATAATTTTGTCAAACAACATATATGTGCCTAAAATTGAATCGAAGGATGTATTGAAAACGCACCTAAAATCAGCGTTTCGATATATCTGCCGATATGGACAAAAATAGATTTCACGTTTCCGAAAAGATTCGATGAGACAGGAATCAGCCAAGGATAAAATGCTTAAATTATTTCTCGCTCGTCTTTTCGATTAGCATTATCTAAACAAGAAACGCAACACGCTTGAACACGTTTATTTCACGATGCATCTGACTCTGTGTTGTATGCGGTTTCTTATCTATATCCCTGATCCCGTACATGTACATGTCTCAATCTAGAAGTCCGATGCCTACTTTTTAAAGTGTAAGCTATCGAATGTGCGTGGTGTGTGACGTCCGAAAACGGGAGAGAAACAGGACATAAAAATTTGTAAATCGATCAGTGCTTCAGTAAGGGATGAACTCGAGAGGGAGGGTTTGTTGGTTAACGGAGATACCCACAGAACTAATGGATTTAAATGAATCGATGTACACGGACCCGTCTAGACGTATTCATATCAGTATGTACTTCAGCGTGAACCGTAACATCGTACGATTCATCATTTTGATTGATTTCTACCTTAGAGACACAGAAAACACCACTGCTCGTGATCAGTGTCAGTGTTCCGATTGAGGATACACTTTCTCGCGCATGCGCGGAAATTTCAGCCTCAGTAACATAACCTTTTCGATGAAATCGGGTAGCTTGAGCACCACGCAGACTTTTAAAATTTTACTACATATGAAATATTAAAATTTAACATAATTAAAACTTATTCATTATTTTCTCTTTCGTCCACCAGTCGTCCCGCCAACAACACCGGTACACTCTCGCCAATATAACTGCCACAGGCCGTCAGGGCCCTGGCCCCTCTGCTGCGTCATTGTAGATACGCTACTGTTTTGGTCGCGCATGCGCGAGAAAGTGTATCCTCAATCGGAACACTGCTCGTGATGCCTTGCTACCGACAACGATCGTTTTTCCCTTTACACGAATTGTAACCTACGAACGAGTGATACGATCAAGATGTTCACGAAACGATCAATTGGCACCTCGATCAATTCACGGACGAGGAAATTCCGGTGACGATCGTTATCTTGTTTCATATAAATATATACATACGTAAAAAATGTTTCCTAAAAAATTACACATTGAAATTCGACGAAATTCCAAGCTATTTCTCGAGCATTCGACTGTTCTTCTGATTGTATAACTTATCGAATTATGTATCCCTGTTACAATTGTGTTGCATGGTGCCCGTACACAATAATAGAGGACTTATGTGTTTACCGTGCATCGCTGTAGTAGCACCGAGCTGTTCTCAGATGCTTTAGCAAAGCACAAACGCTCGTCGATTACTTTTAGAGGATACTCTAACCGTCTTGTTTCTGCTCTATATCAGAGCCGATTAATTGTAGTGAAGGTGCCATGAAGTAAAATCAAAGGATGATGATGGGCGATCAGTTTCGTAGCAAAGTGGAGCAATATTCGCCAAAGTCGTCACCCAGGGGAGCACGTTCCCCTGTTGTTTCGCGTCAGGATTCGACGGGGACCCTCAAAACAACCATATCCCTGGGAAAGAATCCTTCGATCGTCCATAGCGGACCTTTTTACTTGATGAAGGAGCCCCCTGGTATGCCGTTCGTTTCTAAAACTAAAATAGATGTAACACCACGATATCGTCTAATCCGTTCTCTTGATTTACAGGAGAAAGCGACCTTACAGGGGCAAGAAATTTAATGAACTATTATGGTCTGGAACATTCTTATAGTAAATTTAGTGGAAAGAAACTCAAGGAACAACTCTCTTCTTTTTTACCGACTCTACCTGGAATCATAGACAGACCCGGTCATTTAGATAACAGGTATATCTATTAGCGGAACAGCTTACAGTAGAGCAGGGAGTTCCAACTTCTTCCTCTCAGAGAACCGCAAGGTCCCTGCTATTAGTCAAACCTCTTCCCGCTGCTACGTACAGCCGCAGAGTTAGTGGGTGGCATAGCAGCAGGGGACGAAGTTCTTTGGCTGTGCTGGGCACAGTTGGCGCTCTTTAAACGTTTGCTTCCCCCATCAACGTTTCTTTCGTGCAGAGGGCACCTTCGTCGTGTTCGCTAGGTGTTTCGTGTCTTTGTTGCCCCACCGTAACAGTGCTTACTGGAAGGGGACAGTGAACGCTACAGTGGGAATGGTTTTGTCTCAATTGAGACAAATCTGTGGTTGTAAGAAAAAAAGCCACATGTCACGATTTAAAAAAAATCGAGTTTATGCATTAATTGAGCTTTATAGTATAGGGTTTACTTATTTACCAGAAAAAAGTCATGAAAACAAATTCGGAAGACTCATAAAATAATGCAATTTAAACAATGTCCTATGTGAAAGCATTAGTGATCAAAACTTTAAACGGTAATATCTTGAAAGTGAAAGTATGTGACATGTGGCGTTCTTCCTGACAACCAAAGAAATGTGTCCAGCACAGTTCTATGGCAACGATGAAGTCTAAGAGTGAGGGTAGAACCTAAGCGGGGAATGTGCCGCGTATGACTCGCGAGCTACAAGTTGGAACTACCTGCAGTAGAGTGTACAAACACCTGAAACATGTACAGTAGAAATCAAAGTATTTCTGCTTTTCAGTTCGTTAAGATCCGTCATAGAAAAGCCTCCGATCGTCGGAAAGGAGTTACTACCACTGACCAGTGTTCAATTGGCTGGTTTTCGCCTACATCCTGGACCTGTAAGTAAAGGATTCGGTTGGTTAGATCAGCGGTCGGCAAACTCATTAATCAAAAGAGACAAATATCAGCAACACAACGATTTAGATTTCTTTTGGGAGCCAAATTTCTTTACAAGAACTCCGTTTTTAGAAGTCAGTTAAAACTAGGTACAAGGAATACAATTAAATATCATACTTTATAATAATTTTATTTATTGATACTGCGAATCTTTATGCATTTATAGCAAACTTGAGTAGATGAAATTCAAAATTGTTGGAAAATTTTAAAATTAAAGATGTCAATATACGATTTCTCCTCTATTCAAATTATTAAGGGAAGAAATAATGTTGAATTTAGTTTTTTTTGCATAAAGATCCGCAGTCTGTAGTAAAAATAGAATAGAAATTGCTCTTTATTTGAATTTAGATATGACACACTGACTGATAGAAAATTGGATTAAAATAAGTTTAATTAATTTTAAACACGTCATTCGTAGAAGAGCAGCATATGGCTCGCGAGTCGCAGTTTGCCGACCACTGGGTCAGATTAACAAAACAAAATAATTCAGAAAAAGAGAGTAAAGAGAATGTTGCGTGTTTGCAGTTACCGGAGCAGTATCGGTACGTGAATCAAGCTCCGCAAAGAAAGCACAAGAACAAACATAAAAAGCATAAACACAAGCCTGGCGAAGTACCTAGCGGTCAAGAAGCAACGACAACGGACATTGGTGGTTCGGACACTCACGAGAAGAAGCACAAGAAACAAAAAAGACACGACGAAGAGAAAGAGGCCAGAAAGAAACGTAAGAAAGAGAAGAAGAGAAAAAAGCAGAAGCACAGCCCCGAACACACCGGAGGATTAACACCGTCTCAACATTCCAATTCGTGATCTTTAATTCTACCTTTTCTGTTTGTACCAAACCTTCGACCCGGCGTTGATCTTTGCGGGCACAATTGATTTCTTCCCTTCTAATTGTTTAAGAACGCGCATACACGAACAATTTTGTGCGCGCAAAGTGGCATCTTCCATGGAAGTTCTGTTGAATCGTAAGTTGACGCCCGGTTTTCATATAGACTCGTTCACATTGTTGTCGTACATGTTCAAACGACGACGCTCGATCTTCAACGAAAACTGTGGAACCATTTTCTTACGGCAATTGTACACTATCAATATGTAATATAGACTCGAGACTGTGTAAAATGTATGTGTTTCACACGTGTATGTGCGAGGTATGTGTGTGCCGCAATTTACCATTTAACCCATCAAGACCATTCATTTTTCGCCCACAAGAGAAGGAAAAAGAATCGTTCGTTACCGATTCGTAATCTTTGTACGAGATTATAGATCTTTATAAGCATATTGTAAAGAAGTTGAGCGTATTGTAAAGAAATTGAGCATCTTGATGAGTTAATAGGATATAGATTTGAATCGTTAGCATAAACAAAGAGTACTGTTACTCTTCGTGTAAATATATATATCGAAACGACGGCAAGGAGAAACAAATAACACTGCATCGAGGACCGTGTTTTGTAATAACGACTATCATCAACCAGCAGTGTATTTTGTTCGCGTGATAAGACCAAAATTATACGTTGCACTGAAAACTTAAGTTAAGTGTAGTATTATGATACCGAAAATAAAAAATTCTTAAATTGAAGCGTTGTTGTTTCTTATTTCTGTTCGAAAAGAAAACTAATGTTGACAAATCAAGATTCGTGGTGTACAACATACAGTATTACTTCGGATGATATGACAACCTCGAGGGTATGGATTAGAGATTATTTCACGTGTATATAAATACACGTGGTACGTGAACTGTGTAGAAAGAATTTAAGGATCCGTATTCGCAGATCTGTATTCACGGATACTTAAATTCTTTCTACACGGTTCACGTACTACGTGTACACATGTATTTTGGTACACGTTTACAACCGCGATCTCTAGTATGGAGTCTCAGAAAGCGTAGAGGTATTACCAGGTATTACTTTCTTTGACGTGTGCCGAACATACAGAAGGACAGCGCGTAAACGAGAAAGACGGACTGAGCGTCGAGGCAGCCGGCACAATTCAAAAGGCTACGTATCGATTACAATGTCGATCAATGCAAATAGGAAAGTTTTTTATTTTTCATTCTTTTTTACAGAACTTTTACTAATGTATTTGTGAGATTTTTTAAATTAAAATGAGTCTACATACGACACAGTTTCGGATCAATTTACCGATTTAAAGTGTGATAATAACTCGCTGTAATATCGGTAAATATGATTAAAACTCTGTTGAGTTGGGTCTTTTAAAATTTTAACCAACAAAATCTCACAAATCTATTGATGAAAGTTTCGTACAAATGGAACTAAAAATGAAGAAATTATGAATGAAACTAACAACGTCTTGTTCAGTGATTGGTTCTTCAAGTAGCTCACATAATTCGGGTTTTTAAATTTAAACAGTTCGATATGCGAGGCCTGGAAGTAAATTTTGACCGCTGAACTTTTGACCTACGGCGGCTGAAACTTTCATCGGTTATTAAACAAGTATATTTATAAATATAATCGCAATTCTATCGTGTTTGGTCTCGTTTCAATCAGAAAAATTTCACAAATTCGTCGGTAAAGGTTTCATAATGTAATAACTAAAATTAAGAAAGTTTCATCATTGCATTAGTATTGCCTCACCGATATCCGAGCTCGGATCTTGTTTCTTTGTAGCGCGATCGACTACCCAAAGGAGAACTCCCTAGTAGTGGGGATAAAAAAATAACATCATTCGCATAGACGAAAGTCACATTATTCGAAGGAATACTGTAATAGGTAGATGCACTGTGTATACATACATATATCAGCTAATATGCATAAAAGGTAAAACGAAACTAGTGTAACTAGAAATTCAAATTCGTGAGCGGCGCTACTACGATAATCAATTGAAGGGACGAGCGGTGCAACAACGCCATCTGAGAGCCAATCGCTTCCGTTGTTACCGTTCAACATCCGGTAGTAAAACGCCGAGTTGAACCATTGAATTCAAGTCGTTTGGAATCGTCGTTGGAAAGTCGCTCGATTCCCGCCATTACGTGCTTTTTCTACCGTGTAGCGATTCGATACCGGAGGAAGGCACGATGACGGACACCCGTAAGTAAAAAAGAATACAGAATCATTACACACGAAACCGCGATAAACATTTCATCATCGAATTATCCATATTCACCGAGAAATCGCGCTTTATCGAGAGAACTTGTCTCGAGTAGACAATTTATTTGGTCGATGTTTGTATGATCGCCACGTCTCATAATGTAGCCGCACGATTGATTAAAGCTTTCGGTTTTACGGTAGGCGATTCGAAGAAACAGATCGAACGAAATGCCATGACCCAATGGAGGAAGATATAGAATAATTATAGTACTCTCGCCGCTACGTGTGTCTACGTATGAGATTTATTGATCGGCGTTTCAAGCGTCTCATCCCATTTTTCTACTCCATTTTGTTACTCGATTTACAGATATATACATATCTGTATATATATAGTCGTATCCGCTCAATTCAATTTCATTTCTGCTCCGTTTAATATACAGCAATCAATTCATATCAACAGACAAACCTAATACGATATGAGAGAGCATGGTCGTGGAAAAAATATATGCATCATTCTTTCTTCTCTATAAAGCTGAAAAATTCAATTGCAGATATCTTTATACCCTTTGCATGTATTAGCTTGCCGAATCAATTAACTTCCTGGAATAGAAGTTTTGTGTTACTCAGTGTTCGGGTTAATACACAACAATCCATTCATATAAACAGACAAATCTAATATGATATAAGAGAGCATGGTCACGGAAAAAGAATATGCATCATTTTTTCTTCTCTGTAAAGCTGAAAAATTGCAGCTATCTTAATACCCTTTTTATGTATTAGCTTGCCAAATTAATTAACTCCCTGGAATAGAAGTTTTGTGTTACTCGGTGATATCCTTTAACCCTTTGCACTCCGAATTATTTTTCAATTTTGTTGCCAACAAACTCCCTACTATTTGAAGTGTTTTATTAGAAAGTTACTTCAAAGGACAGTTCCTTGACTGCTACTTATTTTAAACAATTTTGTCTACTAATTATATTAAGTATAGCTCTCAAACTTTGTTGTAATTTATATTTGTGGAACTTATATTTGCTTTTAACTAAAAAATAAATAAAGGAAGAATACATATACGAACCTGTTATATTTACATTTTTCTTTCTCTGATGTCGAGTCACACTCAACAATGGAGTGCAATGGGTTAAGTAAATTTATTTTATACAAAAGGAACTTTAATTGCTTTGGTTTGTTAATAGCTTGTTCGCAAATTAGGTTGTATATTTTTGTTCACTCGTAATATAGATATAAACCCGATTAAAGATTTATTGATGTTTGTATGATTTCATTTATGAATTCTGAGACGTTGGATCATTTATTTCAGAATATTCAAACTACCAGCAACAGGGGTACAATCAGTACAGCCAGCCACCACCTACCGGTGGTCAGGATACGTCGTATCCGCCGCCTTCTAGCGGTGGTGGCAGCTATAATCAGTATAGTCAACCTCCACCAAATACTGGAAGCAACTATAGCAGTTACAGCAGTTACAATTCCAGCGGTGGGCAAGACTACAGTCAGCCGCAGAATCAAAACAGTTACAACCAGAACAGTTACGGGAGTGGAGGTGGTTCTGGAAGTAATAGCGGCAGTGGTGGCAGTTATAGTGGAAGTTATGGACATGGAGGTGGAGGTGGAGGAGGCAGTGGTGGTTATAACCGTAATAACTCTAGCGGAGGCTATGGTGGAGGTATGGAAAATAATTGAAACGACTAGTGGTGGAGAACTATTGATAGTCGGCACCATCGATAGTTAGACTAACAACTATCGATACTTATTGATAGCGATGGTGTGCAATATATTTATAATATATTTTGATATACATTTGGAAGGAACATATTTAACACGTTCCGTGCCAAGCCATTTTTGCTCATCTTTTCATTCAGGTCTTTTGATATTTTGACTAAAGATTGATATATTATCACACAATATTTCATTATCTTATCAATCCATAAGTAATTAGCTTGTATAGAGTAGTTATCGCATCGTGTATCATCCAAAAGAAAAAATAGGTAAATATATGGAGATAACATTTTTTGTTTTTCATTTGTTTTTCAATTGTTTTTTGTCTTTGTTGGAAAGCATGTTTCTTTTATGAACTCTCATTGTTTTAATAGTTTATTCTTCCATCGGCTGCTGTTTGGTTTAGGAAACCACAAAGTTTTGAATTTTAAACATTTACAATCAAGTTTGTATTTGAATTGGAGATGACATCGCGCGCGATGTTTTCATCATCCATATTTGAAGATGTTATCTAATGAATTTTGATATTGTTGGTTAGTCTAGGATAAAAAACATTTATCAAGTTTGATCTTTTATTAGTTTCATCGGATTTTAACAATATTTGTCGTGTAAAACGATTACAACTGAACGAATACCAACCCTCAAATTTCGCTACCTGTAACTATCGATAGTAAAAGTAAATCATCGATAGTTTTCGATAGTAACTCGATAGTTCTCCTCCACTAGAAACGACTTTCGAATACGATCGCGAAGAAATATACGGGATATCGCACAAATAGAAAATATTTTCTAAACGAAATAAAAATATATTTACATAGGCCAAGGAGGAGGTGGTGGCAGTAGATATGGCGATCGCGGGGGATACAATGACCGCTCCGGCGGTGGATACAAGTAAGTATATTTCTTTATATTACATTTGTATACATAAAAAAAAGAGAGAGAAAAAAGAAACGACGAAGCAGGGAAAGTTGTAAGGCCCGTAAGAGAGATTCAGTTATGATTAACGACGCGATAATGATCGGTGGTAAGGTACTACATTCATTGAATTAATCAAGGTATGAAATGAAGTTCTAATGACAATATTGAACAATTTGTCTCTTTGCAAATGGTTTTATGCCCTCTGGGCGTTAATATGTTTGAAGTGTGCCTACAGGTTTAACACACAGGTATAACTGGTAAAGGTAAAAACAGGTTGTATATGACAAATGACGTAAAAATGGTTATATAGTGTGTGATACGTTCCGATTTCGTATTTATTACAATAAGTAAAGCACGATACGTCGTACGTATCGAGGTGTTTCGCAACACGAGCGTACCTGTAACGCAGTGTAACACTGCCACTGGGGCCACTGTTGTTCAAGTATTATTATCATAGGGTTATTGAAATCGACTAGACAATTTAAAGACGTTCAAAAGTTTTGCAAGAGATTGCGGTTACTCGTGTAATTCGAGAAGATATCATTTCTATATTGAAATTTTAACGATTACACTTGCAGCAGGCGTTTCTTTCTCATACGTTCCGATTATATCTTATTTTCATTGTTACGCAATATCAAATATACCATTCGTTTAGTTTTTCTTGGAACGTATAATTTGCTCGATTCTTCTCTTCTGTTCACTAAAATATATCTTAACGGTAATCTCTTATCGATAAACTTACACATACAATATAAATGCGAGTGTGTGTGTATATATATATATGCATACATACGTTTACATATACATGTATGCAGATATCTGATGCGTGTAGGCGTATAATAATGTTTAACAGAGGATTGTTTTGACCATTTTGTCGCGGGCAAAGTGATATAATGATACCTTTGCGGAATGCACTGCTATGTTCTTGGTTTTTTCTGGTTACTACTGCAATGTCTAGGTAATTTTGTGCATGCCGGACGGGACCGACTAACACGACGATAGACGTGACTCTTATCCTCCTAGTATTAAGATAATATGACTACAGACATTTAGACAGTAGGTGCATCAAGAAGAGAGGTGGCGAGCAGCATTTGATTCGCCATGCATCGATCGATCGATCAGTCTGTCCATGAGTCAACTCATTGGTATATCTGCTTCTGTGTTTTAGCAGTGGCGGTGGCCGTGGTGGTTATAACAAAGGTAAATGCACCAGACTGTCTGTACGAGTCTGGTGCTATTCAAGCTTTCACTCTAATATTTACAATCTAAATACTCGGTTACTTGTATTATATGAAAGGGCTGCTCTGCAACATTGTTAGGGGTATATATATATATATATATACATATAGTTCTCTCTGACCAATTATGTGTAGTCAGAAATAGTTCAATGTACCGTATAGAAAAAGAAAAAGGAGAGTCGTTACCATAATGTTCTATCCGCGGCATTGTGAAAGCTGCTTTCTTTGATCACCAATTGCTTTTTCCATAGTAAACGATAAACGTTTTGTCGTCCCAACGATTAGCAAAATTTTCTGTTCAAATGCGGATTGCATTATATTCTGTAGTGTGTATTGCATTATGTTATAGCGTATATGTATATTACACCTGTATAAATATAGTCGTCCGTTGAAAATGAACACGCGCTATGCGCTTGACAATGTTACAGCTCCCAGGGAGTATTATACAATAGCTTTCTACCGAAGTTACGTGTATTTTTTCATCAGCATTCGTGCTGCTTAGACGGACAATACTTTGAAACGAGTGTCGGTAAACAAATATCTTACAAAAGGCAGCTGGTGAACTGAATACCTATTCCCAAATCGGTTGAGGCTTCCCCGAAAGTATGTTTCCTAGGGAAAAGATGAGGGTGACAATAATGTTGCAGCCCTTTTGTATGTTAAGCTGCAACCTTGTGTTCTCTACATATCGTTATAATGCTACTAAGAATGTCAGGGCAATGAGTACTAATACTTTCGTTAATGCACGGGTCAAAAAAGAAAGAATAAACGTATAAATATATAAATATTTATATATATATATTTACATATATGTGTGTATCGTAAAAAGTCGGTAACTTTGAACAACGAAGGTGTTTACAAGTGTTCTATGAGTATAACAGAAATACTTGTGAATCGACAACGTAACAAATCTCTAAAGATTCTTGGAAGATGTATGTGTAAGCAGGCCAGACAAAATTCAAATATTCATGGGGTGTACAGCAAACGTCACGATCAAGCATTGTATGTTTCTATACAGACATGAATTTGCGAGAAAAATAATGATACATATATGCGTGCACATAGCAAGAGGAATTCTTTTCTCTGGGGAATGAAGACGATCGAAAATAAAACTTCGGTGAATCTAGTTTCATTGTTAGAACGGATTAGAAGTTTTAAGTGTGCTGGTCATTCCTCAAGGAGAAAGAGATGCAAAGTATTTGCATATTTAATGCGGTTGAATGTACTCCGAAATGTTCAGGTGTAATCACAAATCGATTAAGAAAATCAGCTTTCGATCGCGAAACGGATGATTAGAAAAATTCGATACTCGCCCAGGGTGTAAAGATTTTGCTATATTTTTTAACCCGACACATAAGTTTTCCACTTGTTAGTTTAGATTCGAGTAGGTTTAGGGACAAGTAGATTTGCAAGTATTATTTCTACCTCGAAGTGTGTGGTGCCAGATCGGATCTTAACTCTGATCATATTACAGGGGGCTACAGTGACCGTGGTGGTGGCAACGATGGAATGGTTACGCAAGAAGATACTATATTTGTATCTGGTATGGATCCATCAATCTCCGAGGAAGAAATTTGCCAACACTTCGGAGCTATTGGTATAATCAAAGTGAGTACATTCTCTTACAATATTTTGTTTCAGCCAAAACATCAGATTCCTTACACGTTTGTCGTCCTCTGTTTTGTAGCATGATAAACGAACTGGTAAGCCAAAAGTCTGGATGTACAAAGACAAAAATACGGGCAAATCAAAGGGCGAAGCCACCGTGACATACGACGACCAGAATGCTGCGCGGTCGGCGATAAGCTGGTTCGATGGAAAGGAGTTCAAAGGACGTACTATCAAAGTACAGATTGCCCAGCATAAAAGTAATTGGCAAGGCAACCGAAGCGGTGGAAGCCGTGGAGGTGGTGGCCGGGGCCGAGGAGGTGGTGGTTTCGGCGGCCGCGGGGGTGGTGGCGACAGAGATGATCATCACCGTGGAGGTGGTGACGATAGACGCGGTGGTGACGGTGGTGGCCGCGGAGCAGACTGGAGGTACATTTAATCAGTATTCTGAATCATGCTAGAATAACATTTTTGTCGATCATGATAAATCCTCCCTGATGCGTTTCGTATATTAATTCGCGTTTTGATATATGTGAAAATTTCCAAGGTTGTACCTCCGATGACAGTAGCGACCGATTTATCATAACATATCGCGTAAATTTTTGTCGCGCAAATCGAGACATTACTCTGCTGTAATACGTATTCGGTACTTGAAATGTAACGCTTATCATGTTCTTATTGTGTTTGAACAGATGCCCGAATCCCGAGTGTGGTAACACTAACTTCTCTTGGAGAGCCCAGTGCAACCTCTGTAAAAGTTTGAAACCGGAAGGCGCCGGCGGCGGTGGTGGCGGTGGTGGCGGCGGCGGCGGCGGTGGTGGTGGAGGTGGTGGCGGTGGCGGTGGCGGTAGCGGCGGTGGCGGAGGAAGAGGCAATCGCGGTGGTGACAGAGGTGGTCGAGGAGGGTTCAGAAGCGACAGGGGTGGACGCGGAGGCGATAGGGGTGGCAGAGGCGGATTCCGTGGTGGTGATAGGGGAGGACGTGGCGGTCGTGGAGGCCCGATGAGAGGAGGTGGCGGGTCAGTACCTGCATTCGCACACATTAATAGATATCGAAGGTAAAACGCGAGAAGTTCTAAATTGTTGTTTTATGTTTCAGACGAGGAGACAGAGACAGGGATCGTCAACGTCCTTATTAAACGTATCGAAAGAGTGATTGTTTAAAATCACGAAATCCGACATACTGTACACATTTTGTACACAGTTTCGACGTAATGTACATTAATCGCCCTTAACACAGAGAAGTCATGTGTTACCAACTCCATTCTCATCGATTTGTTTCCTCGTACATTTTTTATATTCATGAAGATCGATGCGTGGACGCATACTTTGTGTTTTATATATGCGCATGTAAATGATGATACATATAATCGTACGTGTAAAGTTACGTTTTAATAAATAAGACTTTCGCCTCCTACTCTTTCTGTGTTCGTGGTCTTACAACTCCTAACCACGTGTCTTCTGCCGTGTCGCGTCGCTTTCCGCAAGAATGAAAGAAATCCTAGGAACGCTGGGAAATTTTGTTTATTGAAAGATAAAAATATAGTACAATAAATTTATATCTATGTATGTATACATGTATATAAATCTAGTAGATAATAGATAATTGAAAAAAAAAGAAGTGACATAACTAAGTAATCCGAAATAAATACAATTGCGTTTTTATGACCAACGCCCTCCTAAAAATTTTTTGACGTAGTGAATAAGCTTTATTATTACGTTAAGTTCACTTTACCGTAGTAAATATATGTCTTACATATGGATAGATTAGATGAAGACCTCTAATTCATGGATTTTACTTGAATGGTATGATATTTTACATTTTTTTTTTGTTTTCTTCTCACCCCTCTTTAATCTTTACGTTTATCTTTACGTTGTTTTGCTGCTAATTCCTGCAAGACATTTGAATAATTAGTAAATCTCTGAACCGAAATGGTGTTTTTCACCTTTGCTCTTTTCACCGGCTCACCTTTTGCGTAAGGATGACGAGAAGATGACGGAAAATACCAATGAAGTCCATAAAAAGATCCAGAGAGTGCAAAATGAAGTCTTTGCTGCCCATATGGAACTTCTCGATGATCGACTGGGTGTCGTAGAGTACAAAGCCGCACATTAGGAATAATCCACCGTACAACTGAGCTTGGTAGAAGAACGTCCAACGGAGGAAGAGATTGGCGAAAGAGAACAAGACCATGATGTTCAGCAAGCTAAGTAGCATACCGCCCAGGTACAGCCATTGTCCCCTTTCAGCCAGAAGAGCAGAGATGCTGAACGATACGAATATGACGGTCGTTCCTGAAACAATATTCTTTTAGTATTTCAAGCATTGACATATATCCCATGTTTGCAGCGTTGTTTAAGAGGGTAGACTCGTTTCCAGGATTCCAAGAGCGTGGGATGCGTCTTCTTATTTCTCGATAATACAAAGATGGGGTCTTTCAGTAGTGAAAAGCGTTAGATAAAAGATCAATTTAGGCCGCAGTCGCCCTCGAAAGTCCTATTTTTACGTTTACGAGGCGTAATTTGCATTATTCGGCAGCATAAAGCTGCGACAGCTACATGCTGCCGAATAATGCAAATTACGCCTCGTAAATGTAAAAAAAAGACTTGAGAGCGATCAAAAACCTAGATTGATCTTTTATCTAGCGCTTTTGGTTACTGAAAAACCCCATCTTTGCATTATCGAGAAATGAGAAGGCGCATCCCGCACCCTTGCAATCCTAGAAACGAGTCTATTCCCTTAAGCTTTATTGTGTTTTCTCATTCTTCTTGTTATTATATAAATTATATCTTGTTATTATAGTAAAACGTATGTAATTGTACATAAGCAAAGAAAAAATTTATTTTCCATAAATGAAAGCTCGTAATTAACCCCTTAAGTGACTATCCACAGGAAGCAACGCTCGGTAACGCTCGTAGACCCCTTAGCCTGTGACTCGGTCGCAGTGCTGAGCAACTGTTTGTTTACACGTACAATCGCAAGCGATAAGGCTAACTAAAATGTATATTGAAATAATGAACAGGTCTATGAGAAGAGAGAAAGAAATCTGTTTCTTTGATACGAAGTTCAGCCTTGAGCCAATCATTGAAAGCCTGAGATCGTATAAGAGTTGTAAAAATCGTGTTAGGATTGTTAGTATTTCGTGCTGATTATTCTTTTGCTTTGCAATTCTAATTTACACGTCTTCATATATTTTGTGTTATATTTTTTATCAATAATATCGATTTCTTTTATCTAAGAACAATGTATCCAACCAATAATCAAAAGAAAAATGATTGACAATTTTTGGACTACTTTCTTGATTTTCGCCGATCACTTAAGGACTTAATGGTGAAAAAAAATAATTTTCTGTTTCTTTCGAAACATTTTAATATTTTTAAAGAAACAAAAAACATTTTTGGAATACTTAAGAATATACATTGTTTAGATAAGATATTATAAACGAAAAATTTTTAAAATCTGATTTTTTGGAAGAGAGGTAATGATAAAAGCATTCTATATAGTACCTGTTGGGTGGAAAGAGGATTAATCGCTATTCTGATTGCTAGTCAGTGGATCTTTATGAAAAATGAAAATTTTACACTTGAATTGAATAGAAATTTATTTTCTTTTGTAATATGTTTAATAGGTTAAAAATAATATGAAAGTATTTTAAAATTCTTCTAATGTTATTACTGTTTTAATTTGCACCTACTCAGCATAAAATCTGCTGTCTACTGATAACTCACCTACTAGCGCAGTGACTATGATGCTTGGGTCAACGGCGATAACCATTCGACATAGGGGATGCAGTCCAAGCCCAAGCATGAACGCAATTCCCAGCAGATAGCCGAGCCGCAGTTTCTGGTTCTTTCCATTATCTGGTGTGCAGACCAAAGCCAGGAGCAATCCTATGCCGATGAGGTTAGTGAGCAGGCTAGCCTGCAGGAGCTCCGTGTACGGGTGGACATAGGCTCCAATGGCAGCGGACACTGTCGCCAGGGACACACACCCGTAAACATTTTTCAGATGTTGTCTGACTGGTGCATCACTGTAAAGAAAATAAATCAACCATTACCTCGTGGGTATCTCTGCTTAGCTATAACATGCAAGAGAGTAAATATATATATACGTATATAGATATATATATATATATATATATGTATATGTATATAGATATATATATATATATGTATACGTATATATATATATATATATATATATGTATATATTTTTTTTTTTTCTTGAACAATAAGTGGAACAGTGGAAAAGATCGGATGAAAAATAAAATCGTGTTGAGATTTCAACGATCGTGTAGGTTTATGAATATTCGCGATACACATGACGATGACTGTGCTGTTAAACGAAAGTCTCGCCGTGTGAAATATTTCCAGCATATCCAAGTTCTGGAATTTATATGAACGATCGAAGGTCGTGCAACATACTGACAACGCAGATAAGGAAAAACGCATATCACGATAATTAATGTTATTCGAAACGAAACACGAAACTGCTAGACGGATTTTCCGTTCTTTTTTTCATACAGGAAACGTAGCTGCAACGCTGGATGAGTTACATCATCGTTATCGTCGACTTTCGAAAACGCGAGCGAGAAGATGAAACGACTTTAGCAGGCTGCTGGTTACAGTTGAAACGCGAGAAAAGCGCGACATCGTTATCAACGATGCTGTTATTCGGTAGGAGACACGTACTCGTAACGAATTTCGGATCGTTGGTGGATCTACTTACAGTCTGTTCGAGAACGAATTCACGAATGTATTTAATAGCGACGCCATAATTTCGCAGGTTGATTAGGCTACTGGCACTGTCGATTAACACGATCCGTAGTGCGCTGTTGTTATCTGTTCGTATAAAACAGGAATAATCATGAACCCTTGAAGTAGTTCCCCTTTTGTGGACACGTCAGTGATATTTCTATGCGTAAATTTCGTCAGCACTTCCGATTGGTCGACGCGCCCCTTAAAATTTTACGAAACGTCAGCTTTCGCCTTACAAAGACGGGAGATTGGTCGTTCCGTGCGGTAGACAAAGAACGAACACAGCTTTGCGCGACTGTAGCGACACCTTATGAGATTTCCGTTGCAATTACAGGTTACAGGGCTACAAACTGTTACAGAAAACAATTTGACAAATTACATGTATTTCTTTCGATATCGAACATCGATCACTTAGAATATATATATATGTATATATAGAGAGGAAATGAGAATGCTCTGTTGCGTAGCAGGATAGGGTGCGTAGGGGAAATTCGTAGGTTCGGTTGCCCGTGGAGCGCTGAAGCACTCTGCTCGTGGAAGGTTAAAAGAAACTTTGTAGAATATGCGAAAATAAAAATGTACTTTATTTAAGATTCGTTTGTTCGGAATGAAAAGTGTATCTGTCCCTTGTCGACTCGTCCCAAGGTTCACATCCGTTTTCGGGTTCCTTTTCCTCAGCCAGTAGAAAGTCCGGATCCTTTTGCTGGATGCTGGTTCGTCGATGGTTGGTCCTCCGTTGCGGCCCGATGGCGATTGGTGGTGGGGGTTTCTCGGTGGCGCGCGTACGAGAGTGGGGTAAACGTGGGGGCGAAGGCCCGCCGAAATAAGAGTCGTGGAACCGAGAGACGGGGGGTCCGAGGGAGTCCCAAGAGGTCCTTGACTAAATATTTATGACTTCTTATCTAGACTAGTTTCCAGACTCCGATTGTCTGTTTGGGAAATTGGAGAGGTCTCCTCGAGAGATACGTGACTTTACCCAAATTCCTAGATCAGTCACGCTCCTCTGGATTTTGTCAAGAATCTCTGCGGAAACTCCCCCGCTGCTTCCCTACTTATTCTAAACTATCGTGCCCTTCATGCATTCTATAATATATATACGGCTCCGACCTACTGTAACTACAGACGTTCTTTTATTTAAATTTTCCCTCTCAGCGTCATTAATTGGACGTATAGTGCTGAGGGCGCTATTGTAGTTAAATTTATTCGCGTGATCTATAGACTATATAAACCTATAGCGGAACACGTAACAGCTCATGCTCAGGGTCTCTTCTACCAGTTCTACCACCTTTGTCAATATAGACAGAGACCGAGCCGTGGACAGCCACGTTCACCAGATCTGTCCAGGTTTATCATGGAACAGAATCTATATAAAGTTCTGAATATGGGTATAGGTTCTGTTCCATGCTAAATCCGACCGTGCCGTAGACATTGCATCTCATGGGCTTTTCTGTCTAGGCCTCGGAAATTTCGAGTCGAAAGGCAGTATTGCCAGAATCGTGGATCCGTGGAACTTTCCCCTCCGGCGGCTCGGCCCCACTCTGACGTAGCGTCGTCGCCACGTTGCTTCTACTGTGCACGCGCTACACACGAACGTACCTCTACTCGACCTGTGTGAGTGCCTATTCGAATGTACGCGCGCTACACGCGACGACGGTACGGAAGAGCACGGAAGAGTGAGGGGCCTAGCCGGCCGAGCCGCCGGAGGGGAAAGTTCCTCGGATCCACGATTTTGGCATCACTGATGGGAGGTTCTAAGCAATGGTGATATTGTGAAAGATTTCTTTCCGCATGCGCGGTGATTTTAGTCTCAGTAAAGTAAAATTCTCGAAAAAATGGGGTACCTTGAACACCCCCTGTAAAATATCGGTACTTTCTCGCCAATATAACTGTCTCCACTATCTCGTCATCATAATGTAGATACGTTACTGTTCTGGACGCGCATGCGCGAGAAATCTTGCACAATATCTCACTTATATACTCACTTTATATATACTCAGTATATATGGTCTAAGGCCATGGTAATGGAATAGGATAATGGTAGGGGGGAAAAGGAGGAAAGGAAACGAGATCCTTTTGGATATCATCTGGCCACAATCAGCCACAATGCCACCGACTAGGTACATATAAGGAAGACCTATCATCCAATATATTTTTACAGCCCACTTTTCGGGGGCCACGTAACCCCATTACCATTTTCATTTCACGCGATTTAGACGAGTTTATGTCAGAATCTTTGTACCACAAATAAATAAATAAGTCTATTTCTGTTCTGAATCGTTGTTTCGCGTGCTGAATCGCTTCATTAGCATGCAAATAGGCGAACAGAAAATAATAATGGGGTTACCCCACAAAAATGGGCCGCAAAAATACATTGGATGATAGGTCTATTCTTACACCTAATCGATGGTTAAATAGCAGTTTGAACAATCAGGAACAATTCAAATTACCCGCTACGAGAAATTTGCTATGATTTTCTCGCCATCTTTTGTGGGAAACTATAATCACTGCTTTTCTATCGAGTCACTTCAGTCACTGTTAGGATTACATTTAGATACCTATGTAGAAGAACCGTCTATACCAACACGAACTGCCAATTTCTATTTGACAGTTAAATTCTAAATGGCTAATGTTTTGAACATTTAATTAAAATTACCGCTTTCTGTCGGATTTGAATGAATTTGTATTTACATCGTACCGTTCTTTATAATAACAATATGTGAATATAATTTATTTTGCCAGCCATATTGCTTTGAAAAACATTGCAAATCGAAGAATTTCTTTTTCGAATTTCACGCGGTCAATGTGAATTGCTCGTGGAAAGTTGAAAGTTTAGTCAGACACGTTGTAAAAGATGAAAATAAAACGCTTTGTTGATGATTAAAAACTAACCTAGGGTAGGATATATGATATAATTGATCGTTGCTGGAACGAGAACGAGTGAAATCATGAAAGAAATGTTGACAAACCAAGCCACCTCAGGATACGTGAATTCCTTTGTCAACAATAACGGAGACGCCAATAGTAATAACGCAACGGAGAACAATTCGAGAAAATACGCTGTTCTCAGTACCGAATGGATATCTACGATCGGGGAAGAATTAGGAATGCAACCTCTTTCCGATGCTCTATTAAAAAGACTGGCAGAGGATGCTTCGTATCGACTCAGAGAAGTTCTACATGTACAAAAATTTACTAAAATCGAAGCGTTACTTTAATAACATAGGCAATTAAAATATGTAATCGAACTTTTAGAAATGTGTTACAAGACTGAAACATAGTAAGAGGAAACGTTTAACGTCTAACGATGTGAATGCTGTGATTACCAATCTATGCGACGTAGATCCCATAATGGGGGCATCAGAGTCGATGCCAGAATATCATACCGAGGCCAGAGTATTTGTTCCTAATGATCATATTGTTAATTTAGTACAAAAAATAAATGATCCTCTTAATATAATACAAAACAATGTACCTTTCATTCAAGGTAAATTTTCTTCAAGATATATTTACACATTTCACTGTTAGATAATAATTCATAATAATTGTATTCTTCTTTTTTATAGAATCAGAAATATGCGATATGAGACTAACGGAAGCTCGCAACAATTATGCCAAGCGTGCATTAAAGACATTGTTTAATGGGTCTCAGAAAACGTTTCAGGTATACTACCTTGAAGTTTACGATAGAAAGTACAAATCTGAGCGTCTTGATAAATGTATACTTGCCTGCAGGTTTTAATTAACGATTGTGCTACCAATGCTCATCTGGGCGGTGAAGGTGTAATAGACAAACTAATGTCGATCGCCAGATCAATGGTCATCTCGAATAATGCGCAATACACGAGGGTGTCTACAAGAACGTGCCAACTGATTGTCTCGATAGCAAGTAACAGCGAAGCCGTTTACCCGTATCATTTAACATCGGTAATACTCTGCAGTAAGATCACATGAATTCTGATGGTTGATTCTGCAGAAAATCTGAATTGTCTCAGACCTTTAATACTGTCCGTTATAGGTAGACAAATTGACTGAACTGTTGTTAGAATTACTCTTGGGCCAAAGTTTTATAAACCTGAATCTCGAGGCGTTGTTTAAGGAATGCGCGCTTAAACTGATGCTTCGCTGGCCATCAGCTGCCGATAAGTAAGCGCAATTAACTTTATAGTTAAATGATCGCAATTACAACAGGTATATACTTTTATCTAACTGTAACATTTGTTAAAGGTATCTTCCAATATTGGAGAACGTATTATTAAAAGAAGAGAAGGAAAGCATCGACGGAGAGAAAAAAAAGTCGATGGCAATGGAATTACTAGCAAGTATTCAGCCTTTAATATTTTTTCAACATGAGGCGGATTCGCCGCTTTCCGCCGAAAATATCTTAAAATACGCTCCACCCGGTTCAGCCTTGTGGCAAAGGATAGCTGTACGTTTACTTGTTTAATTGTATTTCATTACTAGAGAATGCGGATCTTTATGTAAAATTAAAATTTCTTATCTGAATTGCAACAAACTGGAGTGAAATAAAAATTTATTTTCTTTCCTGTTATGTTTGGTAGGTGGAGAATAATATAATAGTATGCTTAAATTTTTTAAATGCATAAAATCCGCAATCTATTCATTACATTTCATTGTTCAATATCAACACACTTTTTAATTTCAGCTTGCTATCTGCGCTCTGATCAAGTCTCAGTCTCATACCCTGAACATCACAGCTCTCATGGAACATTATGGAGACGCGTTACTGCCATATTTACCCGTCAATTACAGAAGCACTGTGAACGCGTTTAGAAAACCTACCTCTCTTCCAATTACTATTAAGAGCAAGATAAAGTACGTCAACGTCAGACCTATACCACCTAACCGAATGTTGTGGGATCGACAGTCCGCGTTTCCTGACTCTACCTTAAGGGGCCCCAGACGAGAAATTAGGTGAATTCAAGATTTATAATATTCGGCCCGTTTTAAGTGTATCATCACTCGACTGCGGATCTTTATGCATTTATAGAGCATGAAAATTTAAAAAAAATGCAGGAGTATCAACTTCGACATAATTTAGTAAGATTTTTATTTATTTTGGACCTACAAATGTTATTACCAATGAATGAAAATAGGATTTTATTTAATTTCGTTTTCTTAAAATTTGTGTACAAAAATTGAAAATTGCGTGAACATCTCATCGCAGTCTACTATTCATCACGTATCTATTTTATCGGTTATTCGTTTCACATAGATGTAGCTGATTCATCTTGTTGCTTTATAATTTTAGGTTTGCATTCGCCGGTGGACGACCAGTACCCCCGAGTAACTTGAGGCGTGTCAGTTTACGAGCAAATTACCAAATCTTGAGAAGCGAGCTCCAAGCAACGCTCGCTCTTGTCGCGTCGCGAAGGTTACTGGTACTTAAAGACAAAAAGAGAAGACCCTTCGGCGCTTACAGCCTCGTCTACGGCTGTCTATAGATTTACCTCGAGCAAACATTATGGATGCTGTGCATCCGAACTCGCGTTATTTAAATGATCGTCTTTATTTTTATCTATTAACTTGGTAGTTTTAATACAAACACAAATCAGTTAAAAAACACAAATTCTGTCTGAGTTTGAAAATACATCGAGTTCTAACATTTCCCCGTTCCAGCGAGAAAACATTTCTATATCGATGCATGTACATACCATTCGAGCATCATTATTCGTGATCCAAATTGCAATAACCTCATGTTTTTCTAATAACATGTTCTGTAAATATCTATAGGAAGGTCGGAAGGTATTTATTCAAGCAACGATAAAAGAGAGACTGAAGTAAGAACTGACCTCTGGGAAAGGTCAGTATCGTATCTATGTTTCAAAGGCAGTCTTGCAGTCCTCGCGATAGTTCCGTACGCGGTAATAGGTGAACGGAATAGAGATTATTTGATTGCGTAGGTCGAACATGTATCTTGATTGGTACCTAAAATACAAACATTTTGATAAATTCGTATTGTCTTTTAATGCCGCTATAATTTTTCAACTGTTTACACCTGAAACGCGCTTACCTCGCTGAGTTGTCGTTTACTCACGATTCTATCTCCATGGAACAGTATTGAATCGTTTATTTGAATTGTATTTACATCTTTCCCCTAAAAAGAAATAATTCCCTTTTAAAAAATAATCAAATTAACGATTCAAAGGAGAAAAGAATATAAAAATATCAACCGTATCGTAGAGTGTAAATCTTTCCCCGTTGCTATTCAACGTATTTTCAAAGTACTCTCTCACGAAATTATTACTATCGGTAAGTTTAATTTCGATATGGTTTTTGTACATCTTGTGACGTCTAAATTTTGGCAATTTATTGGGTATGATTTTTCCAATCAATTTTGTAACATTGTTCTTTATACTGTTTATCAGCCGATGTTTGTGAACTTTCTTTTCTCGCACGTTTCTCGTGTCACGTAACATCTCCGAAACACTGATTTCCTGTTTTAAATCGGCAGTTTCTCTCTCTGAACAGACCTCAACCATTTTTTCTGTCACGTTCAAACGGGTTCTTTCCACTTTTCTCCCACTTGCGTTGCTGTTAGGCAAGTTATTTATTTCTATTAAATTTTCGATCGGCATTGTCTTTGTATGAACAGTTTGATTAACGAGAACGTTATGGTTCCAGTCGTCTGAACTAGAGATAAATACATCATCTTCTTCGGAACTACTTGACGTTTTCAATTCTTTCCCAGGAATGATTCCGTTCGTTGCGTCGTGTTCTATCTGCTTGACAGTTACTTCAGGAATTATGGGAATCCTGTTCCGTCCTACAAAAGTGTTCTTTGTAGAGAAAGAAAATTCTAAAAAAGATATCTGATGCTTACTATGTCTGATCCAAAAGCGTTTTATTTTATTTGCGCAATCCACACGGTGATTCCTTCTATTAGCTTCCAGTTCTAAAAAGATGGGCTCTGTTAAGAAGATCAATTGTTTTCCATAGTGGACCGACGTGTGTAATCTTTGTTCAGGTTCAACCGCCTCCAGAATCATTTTGCATTTACCGAC
The DNA here is from genome assembly GCA_028455805.1 of Lasioglossum figueresi. Classification (NCBI taxonomy): domain Eukaryota; kingdom Metazoa; phylum Arthropoda; class Insecta; order Hymenoptera; family Halictidae; genus Lasioglossum; species Lasioglossum figueresi. Next base: position 14,231,519 of record CM052191.1, on the reverse strand, counting down.
ATCAACAACATCTGTGATCAAACAAACATTTTCTGTGTAGAATTGAAAGAAACGAACAAATGCATGCAGGTTTACCTTCCGGTTGTTTAGAGTAGCGTTGATAGAATTCTTTATAAGGTAACTGTATCGGATATTTACACTTGGCGAGAGACAAAGCGTCGAAAATACCAATGCACGCTAACTGTTTTCGAAAGTCTTCTTTATCCCACTCACGATCATTCAGTCGACTAGAAACTTATCTTAATGAATAAACGGTTCGAGGCTGTTTGCCATTCCACAGGTGTATAAATTACCTCGGTTTCATGCATCTCACATAATGCAACTCACACTTGCTCAGTTCCTTCAGAAGTATATCTATGCTATACTTCAGTTTCGCCAGCATTGTCTTCTTCTTGGTGCATGAACTGACAAATTGCAGATCTGGGTCCTTTTCAATTTTAAATAAAGATCGAAGAAATGGGTTTTTTACTTGTATGGAAAATCATGGATATCTCGTTTGGAACCTGTAGCACACGATCGTTGATTATAATCTTCGTCCGGAAATTATGTTAACACTCAAATGGAAAGGAGAAGAATAACAGTGTTTTCCATTTAAATGTTCACATAATTTCGACGTACCCTGCACAATAGATACCTTGTCGGTGTTTTTGGATAACAAATCTTCTATGGAGTATGCCACAGGACAGGAATAATGTTGCACAACGAAACTGTTTTCTCTTACGCTTAGAAATCTGTTTTGAACACCACGCAACTTCTTATAGACGAGCTGTGTAATTGCGGATATGCTTGTCGCTATAGGTGATTGAGAAGCCTGCAAATCAAGAATGAATGACACTGCCATTCGGGGTTTTGCATTGTGCAAAATTAAATAAGGTATTCTCCTTTCCAGGATTGCAAGGTGCGGGATGCGCCTTTTCATTTCTCGATAATGCAAAGATGGGCTTTTCCAGTAGCCAAAAGCGCTAGATGAAAGATCAATCTAGGCCACAGTCATTATTTGCACTACAAACGTTATTTACACATTAGCTAGTAAACTAATTCTTCTAACATCTGGCTTAGGTTGATCTTTTATCTAGCGTTTTTGACTACTGAAAAACATCCCTCATCCCGCACTTTTGCAATCCTGGAAACGAGTCTGCAAACTTCGTTACACACGTCGTTTAAGGTCAGGAATAGAGCTTCTTCGAGAACAGTCAACCGTTCTTTGTATATGTTGATAGTGTCCAAAGGTTCATTGCTGTCAATGAAGGCTTCCTCCTGCAAATACTTTCCGCTATTCTCTAAATACGTTCCCATGAAATATTGCTGCATCCTTTCGTTAGCATAATTCACGCAAAGCTGTTCCATGCCATTGTTGTTGAACGACTCGAAACCGAATATGTCTAATATCCCTGAATAAAATCGAAAATGAAAATGTTTGAACATGTGACAACCAACGTGGCGTAGCAGTGTGCTTTTTCAACGTACCAAGCCACTGCGAGCATTCCCGTTTTATGGATAATGCGTCATTCGAACGACTCAAAACCCAATAAAAAAGCAGATCGTACAAGTGTCTGATAATACTGTACAGCCTCGTGCGACACGCGTCGACGGTTATAAGGCAGCGATGATACGTACTGTGTTTCCTCCAACTACTCTTTGGGTCGATGAGAATGGTAGTGAGTAACTCTGTCACTACGCTCTCGGTTAAACAACTTAACTGACAAGTACTTTCTAGAGCTTCTTTCGACTCTGAAAACGCAACAATTACGGTTGTGCTAATCGAATTACACTGTACAGTTCAATTATAATTAGACTGCGGATCTTTATGCATTTATAGCAAAATTGAATACATGAAATTCAAAACTGTTGAAAATTTGAAAAATTGAAGATGTCAATATACGATTTCTCCTCCATTAAAATCATTAAGGGAAGAAACAACGTTCAATTTAGTTTCTATTTCTTGCAATCGCAGGCAATTTTTATTTTACATAAAGATCCGCAGTCCAATTATAATTCTACAGAATCGAGGCAACGCTCGCTTACACACCTTTGTCATCGAGATCGATCGTGCAAGCTTCGCCAATCTTTTGGAACGTAATGTTTCCCATGTGGATCAGCAAAGCAAGAGTTTCAAGAATATGTTTCTTTTGCTCCTCTCTGAAGCTCAGAACATCCAGAGCATTTAAAGTGACTTGAAACCCTTCCTGGAAGTACGTTTTCTTGCTGTAATCTATGATGTTCAATATGTCATAATTTCCGTACTTGGATAAATGAAGTTTTTGCAGTTCAACGTTCGACAGCCCAAATATCATCTGCGAACACGTGTGTTTTACATCGGTTACATACAATCATACATCGTTGTTCATGCACACTTTACAAAACAGAAAGTCGAACCTGGTAAAATATCTGAAAATTACTCGAACCCTTTGTCACCCTGCTCCTCTCCATAAGAAAGGAATTAATGGTCGCTCCAGAAATGGCACCAGCTTCGTAATGAAATCGTATAAGTTGTCCATGTCTCGAACTGACTTCGTTCCTCTCGGTGGACGCAGTTGTGAAAGCGGATATAAAACGACAGGCGTTCGTAATTCTTAACATAATATTCGGCACGTGATTCCCGTCACACGTCGAATGTTTGTTAATTCTACTGAAGAATTCTAAACACTTTACAGCGTTGAACGTCTTTCCCGTTTCAGTCTCTCCGCTGATAACGATCACCTTAATTCACGATGCAAAGACAAAGCGTACAATGAAATCTATTCTGTATGTTTCGTTGTTAACACTAAACCTACCGAGCCTTAAAAGTAACTGGTACATGTTCCCTTGTAAAAATGACAAGATTGATTTTATTTAGACTTTGTGCTGCTCCTATTATAATCGTGCTCTACTAACGATATTTATACAATCAATTCTTATAAAATCATTTCTATTATATTAATAATTGTAAAATAATAAATCTGGAACCGGTCATTTTGACCGGTGGTGGTAGGTTTAGTGTTAAAATGATCTTCACCTGACAATTTCGGCCGAGCTTCTGAGTGAGATTGTAATGGGCCTTGGCCGCCACAGTGAATATATGAGGATTCGATTTGTACATCTTTTCGGACATATCGACGTGCTTATCGAACTCTGAAAAGTCGTACAAATGCGACGTTGACAATTCATTGTTCGGATTCAACGCTAGCAGGAGAGGACCGGCCCAGGTGTAAATTTGACCGTGCTGCAACCGCTCCAAAAGAAAATCTATAACTAAGCGGAAACTGTTGTTCGCTGAAAGATTTTTCAAATCGCACGAAACAGAAGTTACATGCACAACACCGGAACTTTTGTATACGTACTAGTGTCTTCGGGCAAGGCGCTCAAGTCGTTAAGTAAATCCCATCCGATCGGCGAAACCGGCTACTAAAATCCACACAAGTTACTAAACAAAAATTGACAATGCAAACCTACTCGAAATCGATAGCAAACCTTTGTCGTCGCAGCCATGGCTCGTCGCGCTTCGCAACTGTCGTTCAAAGTAAGCGGATTATCAGAAATAAATATTTACATGCTTAAGGTCACGGAAGACACATTCGCTCGAATTTTTCAAAACGAGAGTGCAGCACAAACGGATCACCGTTGACGCGCGTATTTACAAAACGAAGAAAAGGACCGAGTCGCCTGAAGTGCGAACCGCATCTTTGAACAAACGAACATTAATATGAACCCCTTTATTCAAATACATTAAAAAATTATGTTATAAATGGATATTTCTTTGCGCAGGATAAATGCAACGTTTAAATGCAATATCTCTGTTTGAAAATTCATCGCCGTAGAAAGAGCCAAGCTTCGCAATCGGATCGTTAAGGACACTTTTCTTGCATCGTCTCGAGGAACTTTCGACTGTCGACGATCAGCTTCTCTAAGCGCTCCTTCGTAGCGGACGTTTGCTTTTGCGCGAGCTTGCGTTTCGCCGATTCAATAGCCGCCCGGTAACCGGTTACATTGCGGAAGACTTTAATGTGTTTATCGCCGGCAACCAGAACGTACTCTCCTAGAGCATCGAAGGCCATGCACGTAACAGGACCTGCAATAATACAATCACGTTAGAACTATATCATTCCTCGGAAAAAGTTAACGGAACTCTGTAATTGTTTTACGTCATAGCGAACATAATGCTTCGTATAGATCTGAACATTTCGCCGAACATTGCGCCGAACAGCGAACAAAACATCAGTTTGAATGAGGCCACAAACGCCGCCGCGTACGTTTGTATCAGTTGCCGGTTTTCTCATTTAATCATTAAAAATTATTCCTATCTACTGACAATTATCGTTATAAATATTTAACAATAATATTTAACAATTTTTAAAAATTTGTTCTCTTGAAATAATATTTAAAATGATTTATTTGTTACTTATTTAGTAGTGACATTTATTCTTTCAAAAATCAGAAAGTATCAAAAATCGTGGAAAACCTGCGATTTTCGCGATCTTTAATTGTTTATAACTCGTCAATTCTGATTTCGATGAAATTTTCAGCATGCATTACAGATACTTACAAAACGCATTGTTCAAATTTTCATTAGTTTATTCATTTTTTCATACTTTAGTCATTGTACAGTAAACTAGTCCCTATCATAACATCTCCAGAAATTTAAGTAATTTAGTCTCGAAACAGATGTCTTTAAGACATTTTATTTTAGACGTCCAAACGATGATCAATTGGGGACGTCTTTAAGACGTTCAAACCTAAAATGGATGTAAAATTGACGTATTTAAGACGACGTGTGCTATCTGCGGATCGATTTTCCAGGTTCTCTTCAGTTCAGGTCTGTACGAAGCTTAACGTTTGCAATAACAGAAATCAATTCCCAACGTGCAAAAGAGAAATTACCGAGGAAAATATCTTCTATGGTATTGTCCAGAGCGCCGGTAACCGTTGAGTAAAAACTTAACGAGGATCCATGGGCTATTGCCAACACTTCTGTGTTAGGAGAGAGCGCGATCCTAGCTGTCGGTGCACTGTCCCATGATCCAGATGAAAGCAGACGTGGATCTTCTCCCTTCTCAAATTCAACTGTACATAACCGAAACATTAATGCAGTCTGATTACCGATGATCAATTTCACCTAACATCTACCTAATCCAGTAAACTAAAGTATTACCTTTCGTGTTGTACAAGCGATAAGTCCCATCCTTCGAAACAGTAGTCATATGACTGCTGTCGGCACTGAAATTGAAGTCAAATATCCCAGACGTATGGCCAGCAAGATCGAAAGCCTTCGAGACTTGCTTGAAATCACCCGATTTTGTGAATAGGACCTCGAACACGTTCACGTCTGGTGTGAATCCTGGAAAACAACATTTTCTTAGACTTTACGCCTTGTTTGGAAGATTTCAAATGCGATCGCGGATTACGAACCACCTGTGATTCATTTAAGGAGGTAGACTCTCGTTTCCAGAATTGTAAGGGTGCACACACACAAAAGAAATGAAATATCAATCTAGCGCGAAGTCGCTCTCAAAAGTCCTATTTTTACGTTTACGAGGAGTAGTTTGCATTATTTGCCAGCACGTAGAGTGGTTGTTCAAAGTATTCGTACACCTTTTAAAAACAAATAACTAGATTGATCTTTTATCTAGCGCTTTTGGCTACTGAAAAACCTCATCTTTGCAATATCGAGAAATGAGAAGGCGCATCCCGCACCCTTGCAATCCTAGAAACGAATCTATCCCTTAATCATTACCTGAAGCTGCGACGAAACGTCCACACGGTGACACGCGTGCCCTATAAGTGGACCCCAAATATAGTTCTATCGATGCAAGGATTTGACCCTTGAGATCCCATATCGTCAGATCGTTTGCTTTGCTGCACGTGATTATGTATTTTCCTGTGCACGCGATGTCCATGCCAACAATATCCTCTGTGTGTTTCTGAAATATCCATAGAGGCGAGTAAGCATTGTTACAGAGGACAAGCTGTGGACGTTTGCATGCCAAGGTTGATTTTTCTCAAATCGAAACAACGCTATTTAATCTTTTTCCTAAACTTTATGGATTTAACACTTTGTACTCCGAATTATTTTTCAATTCTATTGCCAACAACTCCCTACTATTTGAAGGGTTTTATTTGAACTTTACATCAAAGGACAGTTCCTCGACTGCTGCTTATTTTAAACAATTTTGCTTACTAATTACATTAAATATATTTGTTTTTAACTAAAAAATCAGAAATTAAATAAATAAAGGAAGAACCAAATACATATAAGAACCCGTTGCATTTTCATTTTTCTTTCTTTAGCACCATATATTTGAACTATACCTTAGGAAACTCTAACGCCTTGATCGCCGAACCTAATGTTCCATCTGACTTTTTCGAAATCTTGTACACCTCGATGGTATTCGCCACACCCTTGTGAATAATGAAAGCTTTTCCATCCGGAGACCATCGTATCAATGTTGCATGATCGAATTCGATGTTTACGCGCAGCGATCTCTTCTCTTTGATCGCGAGTTCTTTCGTACACCAAAGTAACACGGTTCTATCTGTAACAGAGAGAATAATAAATTGAGAATGATATGTTTAGGAAGTCGGGTAGTGAAAGTATCTATACGCGGGTACTGGTTAACGGATAACAAATATAGATTTATTAAAACATTAACAAAATAACAATGACCGAAACAACAATACGGAAAGCTAAAACTATCCGCGTTAACTACTCTAAAGTCCTCGTGAGGCACAAAGATAATATAACGCGTTGATGACGACTCAGGAGCTATGCGTCCTCGGCGAGTGTCACAAGCTTTCTGACTCCATGGTAAAAAGGCGCTTTTGGTAGCTGGAGTCCCAAAAACCGTTAAAACGGGGAGAGGAAACGGAGGAGGAGCGGAGATTTCCTCTCCCGAAACAATGTATTAGGAATCGTCAACGCCAAAGGCATAGCGACGGTTGAACCAGTCCTTCGGCCCAATCGCCTCAAGCGTGCACATAGAAAAGATGGAATTTCCGCGTCCAGAAAATATAACACAGGATGATAATACAAACCGGGGTGTCGTTGCGTGCGGAAAGTAGGCAGTGCAGAAAATGTACACGTGATTTATTATATAAAGATTTTCTTTTTATTGAATAAACAGTTAAATTAGTCAAATGAGCTACGTAACAGTGTTTCAATCATGTAAACTGCTTTAAATGTTCATGCTAAATATATCGTTCTTTATTCTCAAGTAAATAATAATGTCGGCGAGGTTGGCGCGCTCGATTAACTGCAAACTATGGCCGTCTTCTTTTGCTCGGCGGTGGCATGAGATCGGAATCGGTTTGCAAGAACGCATGCTTGTCGATGTATGCCAACAGTCGTTCGGTCGTGATCGGTTTATCGATACTTTTGCATACGGACTCGGCCGTACTCTGCGAATTCGGGAACGATTTGTCCGTTCTCTCCCGCATGAAAATCCATTGGTCCTTTTCGAATTTGCACTCTATGATTGCGTTGTTCAAACTCTTTATTTCTTTGGTGATTTTCATTTTAGTAAACGGAACGTTCAATCCGCCCACGTACAGGTGCCCGACCTTCTTCGAAACAATTCCTACTCCGGATTCCGTAACTATCTTCAAACGAAAATCGACCGAGTTCATCGACAACGGTTTCCATTTTAATACTTCAACGGAAACTCCAGGGCAATACGGCTCCTTCGATGGTTGAAATATTAAGCCATCCGGTTCGTGGCCAAGCTGCTTGGCGAATTTATCGCTTAAGAGGCAGCTGGCCATCCTGACGTCCCAAAACGATTTTAATCGCACCGCAAAAGGTTCTCTCTCCTTGTGCAGCCTTCCTTCTCTCATCGCTCTGTGTCTGCCACCCATGATATGCTTTTCGATCTTGCAATACCGACCAGGGTAGAACGGCAATTCACTCGTATTCGTCCCATCGTACATAATTACGTCGTAAACTAAATATCTTGGAATCCGCGTGCCGTTTACCTCCTTGTCGATCACCATTTCCTACAAACATAACTTTTGCAGGAACCACAAAAAATTGGGATACGATATGTTTTACAAATCCTTGGATAAATGTTACTTACACCGTCCAACAATGTGTCTTTCAGGTTCCTCTGCGCATCTATATGTGGAAAACATAATCCACTGACTTGAAACACGCTATTGTCCCTGTCTATAAAATAAATCTCTCCTGTCTCTTGTATCAACATCATATACCTAGAACACAGACAACCAGCGTTAGTTCAATAATCATATTTCATAAACAGTTTAACGATAAATCCTATAATCTACAGTGGCATGCAAAAGTTCCTGGACAGATGGTTTTTGTGATTCTTTTTCCATGAGAAAAGCATTAAGAAATTTTTATTAGTCTTCTTCTCTAATTCTATTTATTTTTCTTGTGTGTTTATTTGCAGAATATGTAAATTAACGTGTTCAAAAGTTCTCGGCCAATTTCGATTATATCTGTAAAAGGTCAGTAAGTGTTTACGTTCAAATAATATTACGTAGTATTAATACTTCAGTCGGTAACCAGTTGCTGAACCGTAAACATGGGTCGAAAGACATCTGTCGAAGTACGCAAAATTGTGATTAAATTGTCGTTAAAGGGAAAATTGTCTCGTGAAATTTCTTCGACATTATCTATCGGGAAAAGTGCAATAAACGATAAAATCAATAGATATGTGCAGGTCATGGTGTGAAAGATCGCCCGCAAAGTGGAAGGCTCCGAAAGACCACTAAAAGAATTGAAAAAATTATAAAATGGAAATCAATTGCGGACCTAAAGAAATCAGCTAGCTATATTGCAGCAGAACTACAATAGGAAAATGTTGGTAACATTAGTCGATGTACAGTATCAAGAAGATTACGCGATGTAGGACTATTTGGCAGAGTTAGCGTTAAAAAATCACTAATCAATAAGAAAAATAATGTAGCCCGATTAAAGTTTGCTAAAAAATAATGTGACTGGACTGTTAAAAATTGGGAAGCTGTTCTTTTTTCAGACGAATTTAAATTTAATCTGTTCGGCAGCGATGGAAGACAATATCCGGGAGCTTTCTCCGCTTAAGGGATTGGCCCTCTCATAAAAATTGAGGGTATCATGAATGGTCTCATGTATAGAGAGATTTTAGAAACTCATATGCTACCATATTCTGAAAGAAAAATGCCAGAAAATTGGTTCATTCAGCATGATAACGACACCAAACATGCATCGAAAATAGTAAAAAACGTGGTTGTCTACAAATAAAGTACAGATTTTATAGACTGGCCTTCTCAATCTGTGGACTTAAATCCAATAGAGAATCTCTGGGGAGAGATGAAACGTCGAATGAAAAATTCTGGCAGTTCTAATAAGACAGAATTTTTTCAAAATTTAATGGAGTAATGGAATAAAATACCACATAACTACATTATTTGGTTAATTAAATCCATGCCTCATTGCTGCGCTGCTGTTATTCCTGCGAAGGGCATGGCTACAAAATATTAATTATAATATGTTAAATAATGTACCGCAAAATTGTTAGACAATCAAAAACAAACATAATTTTTTTGTTAAACATATTAGCTGAGAACTTTTGAACACGTTAATTTACTTATTCTGCAAATAAACACGTAAGAAAAATAAATAGCATTGACTTTTTTATATGCGATCCTAATAAAAATTTCTTAATGCTTTTCTTTTGGAAGAAAAATCGCAAAACCCATCTGACCGGGAACTTTTGTATGCCACTCTGTAGTTGTGTCTGCCGCTTCATTAAAATTTTCATAGGAGTTCAAAAATCTAACGACACAAAATTTAAAAAATACATAAGTATCTCACCTGGTTCCATCCGCTTTCCAGGATACCCTGTACGGTTTTTCGTGTAACAACGTAATGTTATCCTCATCCATAGAAACCGGTTGAGAACCCGGGAATCCTGTCGACCGCCACGAACATACTTGTTGAACGCGTCTCTGTACAACGTTGTACTTCCTTTCCTCCATTATCGGAGTAACTCCAGGTACACCAGCCATGAACACTGGATTCTTATTATGAAATTCCCGCTTTCTTTTCCACTGTGGTTTATCGGTCTCTGTGCTAGGACCTTCGTCAGTGTCTTCTACGTTCGAATCGTCGTACTCTAGACACCAAGCTGGTCTAGGCGGAGGATCCGGAGCGTCTTCGACGTCATCGTACCTCCTGTATAGTTCTTGAATATAGTCTGCCTTATAAATACCTGGCGGTCTAGACGCAGAAAATTCTGCCAAACCAGCGTCGACGCTGGTGCCGTCGTTTTCTACTAAATAGCTAATGATAAGGAAGCCGGTTCTATTGAAGCCGTGAGTACAATGTACACCTATGATCTCCAGCGGATTGTACAATATGAAATTTTTACAGACTTGCACGAAAGTTTTCGTTTGGTCTTCGGAGGGAGTTTCGCCGTGGCCTCTGCATTGCAGTTTCAAATATTTACAGCCATACTCCTCCAAACTCTTTTTGTCGTAGAATCTTGTGGTGTTGGTTAGATCTATCCAGAGACCAAGCTTCAGTCTCTGGCTTTTTAGAAAGGCAAACAGCATGTCGACTGTGAATCGACATTCTTCCGGTACTTGACTGTTGAACGAGGACGAGAGCGGAGTTTTGAATGCCAAGAACTTGTTTCGGACCAAGGTGATCGCTTTTCGTGGACAGTGAAGCCAACGAGGCGGAATCGGATTCTTGTTGCCGTTGTAATTCGACATTTTCTTGTTTTTTGTTCAGGCGAGATCAACGGATCTCGACCCGTATTGCCCGTACTGCGGAACGAAAAGAAAATTCGTCGTCGAGGAAAGTTCACAGGCGCGTCTTTCTTCTTTGGCGGAAGACAACGAGAAATATCTGACACTACAACGTATACTTGTTGGTTGCACCTCAGTTCGTCATTCCTCCGTTCCCTGATCGGGCACAGAGGGCGAACGTAACATCTTCGATTTATTACCAATGTCGCCGATTCTTCTCGACGAATCGTATTTTCGAGACTCGAAAGAAGATTCTGCGAAGTCCACGCTATGCCGAAGACTCGAGGCACTAGAACAGCTGTTACTAGCGTCCACTGTTCGCCATTACGTGCTTTCACCGCTTCGACTATCGACCGTGCGATTGTTCGATAAGTCGACGGCGATCGACGCTCGACGATATCGACAACTCGATCGTTCGAAATGTGAATGGGGATCAGTGGTGAAATATTGTGCGCTCTTCTCGCGCATGCGCGAGTTTCGCCGGGAACGTATCTACGTTCTAAGTTTCTGGGATAAGCACCCCTGTTTCAGGTAAAGGCGAGTTGAGCGCACCGCTTATTAACCCTTTGCACTCCGAATTATTTTTCGATTTTGTTGCCAACAACTCCCTACTATTTGAAGTGTTTTAATTGAAATTTACTTCAAAGGACAGCTCCTCGACTGCTACCTATTTTAAACAATTTTGTTTACTAATTACATTAAATCGACCGTTTATTTTGAAAGTGGTGTAAGTCCATTTAAAACAAATAAAAATGAGATATTACATAATTTGTGATTAATTTAGTGCAAACTTTTCGTGATTCATTGTAAATACAATTTAAAGCCGTGGACATGTTAAAAATATTTAAGGGCATCGATGTATCAGTTTCAGTTTAATAGGATAATTAAAAGAAGAATACAATTTTCATTTTTGTTCCTGTGTCCTGCAATCAATGTAAACATTTTGTTATTTTGCATAAAGATTCGCAGTCCAGTCGTTAGTTGTCGATTTCGAAAAATCGATGTTTTGGTGAAATGTCCCTAAATTCTTCGATCCGACCCACTGCGCGGCGCTTGATATTCTGGGACGGTTTAAAATTACCGAGCCAAAAGTGATTCGCGGCGGTTGAACCGTCATTCGACGAATCCCTGAACCTGTGTGTCCACGGTTAGAAACGTGGCTCCTCAGCGTCAGGGTCAACGCGGTAGCGTCGCGTCGCGTCGCGTCGGTTAGATTACCTAAAATATAAGCACGAACACACGAGCAGAGCCGGCAAGGACAAGCAGCAAAGTAGCAGGGGAAATCGTGCTTGCAGGAAAGGAGCGATTCGTCCTTGATGATCCGCGTATCGTTTGTACTGACTCCACGGTCGAATAATATCTTGCGCATCGGACGACGAGTTGACAACAAAAGCTTAGGCTCGCCGTGTTTCGTCTCGCCTCGCCTCGTTGCTAACCGCGATAAGAACATCTTCGATACAGAATGTTGACGTTTGCATGCCAAGGTTGATTTTTCCCAAATCGAAACAACGATCCTTAAGGACTGTGTCTCCTAGGCAAACTCGCGCGTGACTGCACACAGTCACCACAGTACACTCGCACACCGCTGGACCATGTATACGTGCGCGAGGATTGCAAGAGTCCGGGATTTCACTCCTGATTTCTTAATAATGCAAAGACGGGGTTTCTTAGCAGTCAAAATCGCTAGATGAAAGATCAATCTAGGGGACTATTTGCTTCAAATGTCCTACTTTTACGTTTACGACGCGTAATTCTCGTTATTCGGCAGCATGTCGCGGAGCCGCGAGAAGCAATGGATAGGCGACGGTGCTGCCGCTATAAAATAATCTATCCGCTATAAAAATCGACAAAAATCGAGAAATTTTGCTCTACTTTGGACACTCATATTATTAGTTATGAACATAATCTCGTTCAATCATGACCGGCGCGATCTGCGCTGAACCTTCCTCTATCAAGTGAACCTTTGCGCAGCTCAAAATATGCTCGTACAAGGATAAAAAGTCGCGGGCCGCAACCCCATGTTTCGACTCAAAATCTAGTTGGATTCTAATTCCTTGCTAGTTTTGTCACGTGGGTATCCTTCGATCTTAATCTTCTTCCTAAACTTTATGGATTTAACTTTATAAATGTTTCCACGCGAATTTCGTAAATTCAGGCGCGATCTATTCGAAAAGTACAGTGAACCACAGTAATATTCGGACACTTTTAAAAGGACGATAACACTTTTAATACAGTCAAACCTCGATAACTCGAACCTCTTTAACTCGAAAACCGCTACAAGACGAAAAATTTTGTGATTCACTTTAAAAACCTCTATAAATCGTAAAATGTTTATTGCAATTGATCGCCATGTGATTACTGACCAACTTTTGTTTGAAAATTTTATCATGAATTTATCGGAAATTGGAGGAAAATCAAAATAATCATCGAGAATGATCTATCGTGGCTGTCGATATGCTGCCGAATAATGAGAATTAGGCGTCGTAAACGTAAAAGTAGGACTTTTGCAGCATTTAGCCCCCTAGATTGATCTTTCATCTAGCGATTTCGACTACTAAGAAACCCCGTCTTTGCATTACTGAGAGATCAGGAGTGGAATCTCAGACCCTTGCAATCCTCGCGTACATATACGTGGTCTAGCGGTGTGTGAATGTACTGTGGTGACTTTGTGCAGTCACGCGCGAGTGTCGCTGTGTAGAAGACGCAGTCCTTAAAAGTCGGATATTGTGGATAAACGGAACAGACTCGATCGCGTTGGAATTGCAGAGGATACGATTCGATCGAATTGATAATGGGTTGATTCGGTTGACGGGAATACCGGCGGATAATTCCGGTCGCGGCTCAAGGATTCCGCCAAAACCGCCCACGCATAAACGGTTTGAATAGCGTCGGTTAACGTGTGTCGGATCATCGAGCCGGTGACCGTCAAACCTTGGCTCTTCGCTGCGCGAGAGAAACAGAGAAACAGTGAGAGAGAAACGGCGCGCGCGAGATATCTATCGAAAGGCCAAAGAGACATAGTAAACGTGTATATGTATATGTATACGTTGCTCGAACCAGGGCATGTCAAGACAGGAGCTGGTTGCCGAGAGAAAATCCACTGCAGCAACTTTCTTGTCACGGATAGGGCGCGTGGGTATACCGATCAAGTGTTTCCTGGGCGAGTAGGCGGATCGGTGGATCTGTGGATCTATGAATCTGTGAATCTGTGAGGAACTTTCTCCACCTCCGTTGGCGTTGGCTCGCGAAGCTCCACCTAGAACGTTCCCTCGAAAGCACAGTGTTCCGATCGATGCTAATTAGCTGGACAAAACTCGTAACGTAATTCCGTAAAAAATACATCCGAGTCATATGAATTAATGTCTAGAGTCTAGGCTAATGGTTCTGAACCTTTTTGAAGTCAGGGGACACTTGTGATTATATGACAGATTTGCGGAACGGCAAAATTAATGATCCAAAAAACAAACAAAAACATCCCGCGTAGAAATAAATATATTTTAGAAAATATATTATTAAATATTAGGGGACCCCGCCTCCTGTTCGCTTCGCTCACCAACCCGTTCTAATGGTGAGCGCCACCGACGGCAACTCATGTCGGACGAAGATATTTTACTTTCTGGCTCATAGAAACGTCAACGTTGCAAACTTGAAAGGGTGGTTTCTCAAGATAAAAGTCTGCTCTATCGCGTGGTATAGTTCGATTTTCCGCCGGACTCTTATTTTTTTAGATAAATTGAAAATATCCTCAAAAATGGGTGCAAAAGTGGTGTCTCTCCGTCTTTAATCATTGTTTAAACATGTTTAAACAATCATAATGTATTAGCATCGGATACCACGGTATTCGGGAAAGTCTACAGAATCTTCTGCTGCAAAGAACAATTCAATATCTTTTATAATAACATCACAATATTTGTTTAAAGTTGAAAAATACGTTTTTTTCTTCAAAGTCATGTTCCTCGAAAACTGTGCGTGCAGGAGAAAAATTAAGGGCAGATTCGGAATCACCGCAAGAAACTATGAGATCCACCCAACAGTAATTTGGAAACATGCGTTCCAGTCATACAAACAGTCGTGTACACAGTTATGTGGAATGCGGAGTGCAAGTAACCGAAGCATGTTGGGAAATGAATGGGAACTAATTGAGAACTAAAGACTTCAGACATCGGAGTTACTGATAATGAAGGTCCTACTACATAATTACAAACAAACAACCGCAAAACAGGAGCTGTTTGTTGCCTGCAGCGCGCAAACAAGACCGTGTTTACCGTGGACCGGTAACGATAAGGAATCATCCGTTGTTTGCGTCCTGCGGAAACGACTCACAAAACCGACCGGTGAATAACAGGACGAAAGGTGGCGATCTTCCGCGATAGCGGTTGCGCTGCTATCGAGAGAGAGAGAGAGAGAGAGAGAGAGAGAGAGAAAAAGAGAGAGAATCGTTGAAACAACCTGCGGGACAGCAATTACAAAACAATTGCAACAGGAGAAGAAGAAAGTATGCCGCGTCGCGTGCCCTTTTCCCCTGCTCACCGCGGCGTGCAGCTTATGGGGGTAGACTCGTTTTTACGATTGCAAGGGTGCGTGACGCGCGTCCTCATTTCTCGATAATACAAAGATGGGGTCTTTCAGTAGTCAAAAGTGCTAGATAACAGATCAATCTAGGCCGCGATCGCCCTCAAAAGTACTATTTTTACGTTAACGAGGCGTAATTTGCATTATTAGTCCAGTCAGCGAAAAGTTGTAGAGGGAAATGGAATGAACATAATTGTTGACTTTGAGACTCGAAGCTTCGACTCTTCGAAGATTCGAAGGAACGAAGGGAACTTCGAAGTGTACGAAGTTTCGAAGTATTGAAGCTTCGAAACCTTCGAAGTGACCGAAGTTTCGGGAAATCCTTTTCTACGTAGATATATTATACCGGACTCGCGGAACCTATATGGTTAGCTTTGATAAAAAAGGGGAACTCTAGACGCATCTTACTGAAGTTGACTTTACGAGATGGCAGCACGACGCGACAAGATTCGTGACGAAAGGGTTTACATATCCCTAGAATGAATGGGATGCTTCGTTCATAATCTAATGTCACTTAGCGCCAGACTCTCGTTTTTTGTCACTTCCAATTGAATCGAGCCAGAGCTCGATCTTCGTCGAAAGGGTCAACTATGATATGAAAGGTTATCTAGAACGCTTCCTTCTGGAGACGATCTCGAAGAGATTCCCGTGAAGAAGTCAATGAGAATCTGTTCTCTATCCGTCACAGAAGATAGAAAGAAAGTTTTATATGGCTTCTGTGTCTTGTCAATTGATGAAGAGAATTTTTATTTTGCATAAAGATGCACAGTCTACTCGTCACCTTCGAAGTTTCAAAAATTCGAAGCTCGAAGGTGTAAAATGTTCGACTCCTTCGAAGGAAAGTAACAGCCCTACTCCCGACGAGGAAACCTCGGCGTGCATGTACTCGGAACATTTACTTACACCTGAACGAGTATTCTAATCGCGTGGGATCGTTCAATTTTCAATTCACCGAGCCGTTTATTATATCTCATTTGCCGAACAGCTCTGGCATCCAAGCCGGCCAACTCGCTCGCGTGATTCGTCGCTAACACGATTTTGATTTCATCGACTTTCTTGAGAATTTCTCTCTCGCGCCTCCAGCGAACCAAGAAATTGACTGCGACGAGCAACCGAACTTGCAAACGAAAATCAAAAACAGCCTAACTTTCGATTCGTCTTCGCGATAAGAAACTGTACTCCTTGCAAATTGGAGGCGGAGCCATCGCAGGATCCCAGTGGAATTAGCAGAAATTCGCATGCCTACGGTAATTGCACGTTGTTTGCAGGACCGATTACGATCGCAGCCCCACTTTTTCGATCGCGAATCCTTGCGACCTGGGATCGAAGGAAACTTTAAATTTTCAATTAGTTCTGATATAACAGTTATTTTTTTTATTTTTAGCTTCTATGCTCTAAGATAACAGTTATAAATCCACTGTAACTTTTACTCCATACTCCAGGTAATTCGCGATCCAAGAAGTTTCGATATTTGTTTGCTGCAAAAAAATGTTTCAAACAAAAGTTGTGCATCTTTTTACGTAGAATGTGATTCCGAAATAAAAAATATGGGTTTATGGTAAAACGACAAAATGACCTTGAAATAACCATGAAAACGCCCACGCATTAAAAAAACTCGTAGTGCCATCTGACTCCCCACTCGAAACACTAAAGGGCATGTGTCAGTTTGTTTTTTTTTAAATCACATGTGTTCGAAATTTTTTACAATCTCAACTTAAATGGGACATAAGCTCGAATGTATAAGCTCGAAGTTTGTCGACAAGTTTTGATCAGCAAATTCACAGCAAATAGGGATGAAATTCTGCTCGAAGCATGATCTTGGCGCCAAAATGGCAGCCTCTCGCTCGCAAAGTACGATTAGAAAATAAAATTTGCTCGAAGCAGGCTCGGCTGACAGGGTGATTTTCGAGAAATCAATCGAAAAAGAATGTTCGTGAAATGGTTCCCGGTGCCTCTGCCGGCGAGATCAATAGAGCGCGACGCTATTAAATATTCCGTAGGCAGGTTAGGCCATTGCCAATTGAGAAATCAAACGGAAGAGTCGAACGTGGCTCGTCGTTAGCGCGTCGCGTCGATTGCGACACGCGTTGTTCGACGCGTTACGTCGATTCCTGCTCGCAACCGTTCATCCTCGTTCTCAATTTATTTATCGCAACGAGAATTTTATCCGCGACCCGATTTCGGGAAAATATTGCTACGATCGCGACGTTATCTAGGAAACGTGTCGATCTTTCCGTCGCGTCGCGTCGCGCCGCGCGTCGCGTCTTGTCGCACCTTTGGAACCGACGTCAATTAGTCTCGTGCCTCGAGTCTCGTGTCACGTGTGTCGTAGCCGAAGTGTGCTAATCGAGAAATCCGAGGGATCGTTGTCGCAAAAGTTCACGTTTCGCTCAGCAGCGAATGTTATCCGCTGTTGACGCACTGCCATCGAACGTGGGCATACCAACAGTCGCGGTATCTGCCTTCGCGAGATGCAATCGGCACGAAATATTCACGATTACGTTCTTACGTACGGAGACTTTTCTTACGTGACTCTCTTTCTCCCTTCTTGGAACCACGTGTTCGTATAAGAGGTACGACTCACGCCCCAAATAAATAACCCTCCACTTGTGGGAAAGTACAGTGTGTAAAATTGATTTTCCGGGACGTTTTTCCAACAGATCTCCACCGATCGGAAGAGGTAGAAGCCATCTATGATAGTCGCGACAAAACATTTCTTTTACACCCTGTATGTACACTCCCGCTCACAAAATATGTGGACACTTTGTTGCAAGTATAATTTATTTTAATAGTACCAAATTGTACAATTTCATTATTACAATCTCTCGAATGAATAAAAGTTTCTGCCTTCTCGAGACGATAATAATAATTGTAGGATTCTAGTCGTAAATAGAATAACACGTCCGTAAACATAAACAGTTTAACGTTTAATTTCAAATATAATAAATACAATTGACAAAATTGTCTCGTTTGAATCTCTGTCCAAGATTAAACGCGTCTTTACTTTTCAACACGTCAAACCAGAATTATTCAAAATCGCAAACTACTCCCTATGGAGAACGCAAATAAATCAATAAATAACAAATATCGAATCGTCGCGTCGTTACAGTTACTAGCGACGCGACATTCGGCGGAATTCTCGCAACTCGGAGCCGACTTCTCCCTGCACAATTATTGGTGAGATATCTGATGAATTTATTATTAACTGCATAAACTAGTCTATCATTATTTAAACTATTATTATTTCTTTTTGAATATCTTTATTTTATTTATAAATATAAAGATATAAAATTAATACGCGAGAAAAGTAAAGTATTGTTTACTTGTTTTTTAAAATCAATAAAATTCCACAAATACTTTATGCAAACAAAAATTGTATGACGTCCAATTACACCCCGGTACATTAAAATAGCCGGTTAACATTGGAATAGCAGTAGACAGAGAAAAAGTTCGTTTCTATTCCACAAATGTTCTTCTTCAAGATCGGCCGTTTGATTGTTATCTGTTAGGACGATCAATGGATCAAAGGAGCACCGCGCTATTATATGCATGTAGAAGCGAGCTTTTCCATGAGACTCTTCGTTTGGTTTATTCTTGGTTGACGACCCTAAGAGAGAGCGCACATACTGCATACACTGCCGTTCAAAAGTATGCAAATGTATGATCTCGTAAGTGTCGTAATACTATACAGGGTGTCTCGAAAATGTACTTCCTCGAAAGGTTCTGATTCTTGAAGTGATTTTAAGTAACTTTTTCCTTCGCGAAAATGTTTTCCGCGGCTTTGTTAACGAGTTATTAACAAAAAACACGCACCAATCAGAGCGCGGTTATAGCAGACGGATTCCTCTCGGCCAATGGCAACGTCACGCTCACCGGGACTTGTCGACGAGTCCGAATTTCTTCGCTGTAGCCGCGCTCCGATTGGTCGTCCGTTGTTCTTCATTAATAACTCCTCGCCGAATCCGCGGAGAATATTCTCGCAAAGGAAAAAGTTGCTTCGCGTAACCTCGGAAATCATCCCTTTCAAGGAGGTACAACATTTTTTGGACACCCTGTCTTCGTAAACGTAATACGGGGAAATCGTTGCTACGCGAATGCAATCGCAAGAATAGATTTTTTATCCTTATACGAGCATATTTTCAGCTGCACAAAGGTTTATTTGGTAGAGGCAGTTCGGACACTTATATTATTAGATATAAACATAATCTCTTGTGAACTCATCAGTTCCCAGCCGAAAAATTCGCTCAGATAAGGATAAAAAATCTATTCCCGTAAACCCACGTTTCGAAAGCAAAATCTAGTTAGATTTTAGTTCCTTTCTAGTTTCGTCGCGTGAGTAGTCTTCCCCGTTAAATACACGTGTCACGATTATACATAGACACACCTGATATATCCGTCAGCAAGTTGTTTGGAAATTTTCTTGCTCTTGAAAAATCACTCGGTATAAATCCAATGTGCAACCCTCAAAACTAAAACCAACAAACTCCAATGTAAAAGTGTAGAGGGCAACAAGTCCCTAGAAAACGTTACTTCAAAATCGCTAGGAACAAACACAGGCACTCCCTGTATCAAAAAAAGAAAAAGAAAAGAAAAATACATAGACGCAGCTGGTGAATCAGAAGCTCGGTAAACGGTGCGAGCGTCGTGGTACTTTTGAACGACAGTGTAGCTGCCTGTAGGAGAGAAGTATAATGCGAATTTACGCGCGTCGAAAACGAACGCGCAGCGTGGGTTAGCCTCGAAGAAACGACTTATATTTAGCGAAGTCGTACGTTAACGTCGCGTCGCGTCGCGTCGCGTCGGATATCGCTTTATTGCAACGAAACGCGTTGCTCTCGTTCACCCCGGTCACGCTTTCTCCGGTGCACGTTGGCCCGTCCACGTCCGTAGGTGTAGCCCGTGTAACACAGCCGGTCCATGTAGCACAGACAGAACTCCGCTTTTACATTTACACGATCCAGAGTGCAATTACGAGTTATACTTGTCCCTCCACATGTTCATCTACCAACTTCCCCCGTCCAAATCAAAATCCTTCAAGATCCTGCAAACGTATCGGTATACGAGGTGTGACCAAAAAGTAAGGTGAACTTTTTGAATTTCGTGGGATACCTACAGTCGATTTTCGTTTTCTTTTTTTCTTTTCTTATGCCGGTACACTCGTCCCGAACGTATGTTCACAGTTTCAGCTATATAGCATATTTTGTTTGTTCGCGAGAAGCATAAAGGTTGGAAGAGTGTTTTGCGTGTTCGGCGATTTTCTGCTGTCGAAAAAAATGGATCAAAGAATTCGCATCAAATTTTGCGTAAAAAATGGAATTAAGTGCTCCAAAAGTCTTGAAACGTTGACAGTGGCGTACGGTGAGTGTACTTTGAGTAAAAAAAATGTTTATAAGCGGTACAAGCTCTTCCAAGAAGGCCGAGAAGATGTCAACGACGAAGCTCGCCCTGGACGCCCCGGCACGTCGACAACCGATGAAAACGTTGAAGGAGCGAAGAAAATAGTGTTGGGGAATCGTCGAATTACCATTAGAGAAGTTGCCGATGATGTCGGCATCTCGTTTGGTTCGTGCCAAGCAATTTTAACAGAATTTTGGAAACACAATTCATGAATTTTGCATCGCGACGATGCACCTGCTCGCGCATCGTTGCTTGCGAGTAATTTTTTGGCCAGAAACAACACCAGAATCATGCCTCGGCCACCATATTCACCGGATTTGGCCCCCCGCGACTTTTTCCTGTTCCCAAAACTGAAGAGACCCACGAAAGGACGGAGATTTGCAACGATCGAGCAGATAAAGTCTGCATCGCTGGAAAAGCTCAAAGCTACACCAAAAATTGCTTATCGGAAGTGCTTCGAGGATTGGAAAAAGCGCTGGCACAAGTGTATTACACCTGAGGGGGATTACTTTGAAGGGGACAACATAAATATTGATGAATAAATAAATATTTTTTGATATAAATAAAAAGTCACCTTACTTTTTGATCACACCTCGTACATCGAACAAATCGATGTTTATAAAGAAAATAGAACGTAAGCGAAGATATCTGTAGTTGCTCAAATTTACCATTTTGTCCATTTATAGAATTGAGGAATCGATCGCTGTGCTTCGCCGAGAGATGTGGCCTAACGGTACAATCCCCGAACCGAAGAAGACGGTCTCGTTCGCGACAAACGGCCAGAGACAGGAATGTTTTCTGGGATCTGAGAACTGGGAACTGGGATAAAGCGACGACCTTCGTATGCTCGATATGGCTGTGTAATTCGTTCTCGCGTGAATAATTCGGAAACGATGATCGGATCGCGTCGCGACGTCGCGCGTTGACTGCGATGGATCGTTCACCTCGAGCGATCTGTCCGTTCGTGTTCTGTGCAGATTCGACTGGGCCGCTCGGTTCAACGACCCTGGGCTCGTACGTTCGGCTCGTTAACAAGAGGCACCGGTTTAGCGCGGCCGTGAAGGATAAATTTAAAGGAGGCAACGCCTCCCGAAACGCTGAAACGTCCCTGACCCGCGTAAAAACCTTCCGATTCCGATTCCGATTCCGATTCCGATTTCGATTCCGAGCAGCGCGCACACGGGGGAAACGTGGCGGACGAATCTCGTCGCTGCCAACAGTGTCAACGGTTCAGCCAAATCTTTTGTTCGACGATCGCTGACAATCGTGCGGGAGCTTCCGCCATGAATCCAAGTCTAATCAAATCGTCGGAAAAGCGAATCTTTCTTTTTGGAAAGGGATGCTCTATATACTATATCATTCGCAAAAGACTAAGAGAAAATATGGAACGAAACGATCAGGACATTGCAAAAAAACTAAGCAGTTTTGCCAGGTGAAGTATACGAGTGTATACTACTTTGAAAACGCTCGACTATAAATGTTCATAATAACGAAAATATTTATTGAATTTCATGAATTTTGTTCATTTTCGAGGTCTGTAGGCCCTTACAAAGCTATACAAAGTCATTAGTGTAGACGGAGTGCGTTCAAATACTTTCGTGGTACGCTGTACTAATAAGCAGGAATCGACTACTGATCCTCTAATAAGAGGAACTTGTTTATTAAATCGATACCCACCACGTAAAGATATACTTGAAATTAAAATTGATGTATTGTTTTAATATTTTATAGGGATATTATTTTTTAGATACTGTAATATACATATACATACACATACAGACATTACATATTAAATACATTGCAAATAATAAATGTAACTGCAATTATAATTTCTTAACGTAGAATAATGCTGTTTACTGTAGATAAAAAATGGGGATGATAGATTAAACAGGATCGTCAAAATATCGCGAAAAAGAAGGGACATTTTCGGGGTGTCGATCGCAGATTCTAAAATGTTCAACTTCAAATGTTCGTTACAACTACAATTTGCATTTAGTTTGATTAATTCTTCCATTTTTGAGGTCAGTGGATATTCGAAAGACGATACCAATTGATTAGACATCGATATAAGAAAGTTTATTTCTTGGTAAAAAGTCACTAAAATCCTCGATCCAGCCCAGTGTGCGCCGACACCGCGCCATATCGAAATCGAAAACGAAATTGAAACCGAAAACACAAAATTTCTTTTCCGAAATCGTCCGAAAGCCTGATTTGCCGAGCGTGTCCGAGTTTCACCGGCGAGAGAAACGCGTTTCTGTCACGTGAAGAGAAACATCGAGCGTTTTATTGGTTCTCGCGAGTGCGAGCGCGAACGTCCCGATAACGCTTCGTAACTAATTGTGAGCACACGGTGCGCGGCGCACGCCAGCGAGGATCGTGGGCCCGCGCACTTTCGCTTTGCCTACACGCGAATCCGTTTGCATCGTGCACCATGCATCGTGCACCATGCTCAGGCCACCCCTTTCGTCCAGGCGATTACCGAGCCGGCAGGCGGGCGTTTTCTATTTTTGAAAACGGATCACAGAAGAAAAGAAAGGGAAACTGCGTTTCTCGTGGGTGTGGTCATTGGGGAAGATGTTCAAGAAATTATGGTCCACGGTAGAGCTGCAGCAGGCATGTCAAACACGCGGCCAAAAACTAAGAAACTGTTGATGACAATTTATAGGTTTTACACTTCAAATTTAGGGTCATTTCGGGAAAGATGCACCATTGCGAAAGATGCATCATTGGGAGAGATGCACCATTGGGAAAGATGCACCACTGGGAGAGATGCACCATTGGGAGCACCATCAGGAAAATTGTTTCTATTCAAATGTAGATCTAAAAAAAAACAATAACTTCCCTATGAATCGGGAAGTTAAAAAGATCGAACCCTTGCGCCGAAAGCATTAACAATTTCATTAACAATAAATACGATCGATGGAAAACTATAACTATCAATTTATAATAACATCCCAATAACTCAATGTATCCGAAATTTGTTGCATAAAGTATATTTCTGTTTGTTTATTGTTAAAATCAAACTCTCGATTCATCCGTAATTACCTGACTTCGATTTCAACAAATCTAAATCCACAAACAAAGTCCAATCAGTTCTAAGAAATCCTCAATTATCCGAACCGAAGCCGGTGAATGCAGGTAGGTTCAAAAAAACTGCGTTACGTATATCTTTCATCTAAATCTTTGAATTAATACTACCTCTAGAAACGTCTATCCGAGGACGTGACACGTGTTAGAAGACTTAGTTTTTAATATTCGCAGGTTCCAGTCGTTCTTTCGTCGTTCAAAATTCCACGGATACGCGCGGTCGCCATCTTGACGGAGTCGCTCGGCGTTCCTCGCGAGTAAACACTGCACGCGGTGCAATGTTTACGGTGCAATAAACGAACGTGAAACGTGCTCGACCGTGCTCCGTCGTCTAATTGTCGTTCGATCGAAACGCTCGGGGGCTAGTAAAAATAAATTTCTGCGTGACTCCTGCCGTTCTAAATCCGGCTAAAAAAATGCGAGATCGCGCGAACGTCCGCAGTCCATCGAGAGCTTTAAACTGTAACCGTGAGTGTGTCCGCCGTGACATAATAACTTCGTTCCCACAAACAATCGGTGAACGATCAAACAGAGATATGTACATTTGGTCGACTTTATTTAACGCAGTTTCAACGCGAGCGGAGCCTTGCACGCCATTGCTCGCAGTTTTGTCGCTCTCGCTGATCCTGGCGCGACAAAATGAACGCGCGACGAGAGTCCTTTCGGGAGGGAAACAACGAGAGAAGGAGAAAGAGAAAGAAGAAGAGAAAGTGCAGAATCGCGGAAGCTTACGCTTGCTATCTGCTCGCGAGGAAATCGATGCAACTCGAGAGACCTTTGCGTTAAAGACTGTGACTGTGTGCAATCACGCGCGAGTGTCGTCTGTCTAGGAGACGCAGCCCTTAACGAATGATGCAGGGATTTAGAATGCTGACTGCTTGACTTGAAACTATACAGAATATTGTAAAATTTTCGGATGGCGACTTACTCGTCCTGATGAGGAGCCATCCCTTTATAAAGATCGGTCAATCCATTGTTCTAAGCTTAATCTTCATAGGGTAGGCGCATCCTCATCAATTCTTCGTAATCGCTTTTCTTCTTAATTTGGCGTATGCATTTTGACCGGATGTATAAATTTCGATTCGTTTTTATCATTCTTCAAGCTAAATTACGTGGCTATTGTTCATCGATTTTTTTGTCCGTTTCTTCTACGTAGTGTTTATTCTAGTTTCTTCTGGACTATCTTTTACATTCTTCAGTGATAAAAAGGTTTCAACGGATGTTTCGTTTGATTATTCGCTCGCATATTATGTTTCAAATTATTTAATAAAATAGATTTCGCTGTGTTCTTAATCCGTTCAATGAAGTTTTAAATTCGAGATGAACAGTCACGACTCACAGTTTTCGATATTACTATGTATTACTCTCTCGTATTTGATCGCTTTATCTTCCAGATTGTTGCTGGATCGAAAAAAAACTCGAAAATTCGGGTCACACCAAAATGGCGGCCGAAGCTAAACAAAATTCTCAAAGCTAACGATCCTCCGTTGAACGGTAACGATTTTGATCGATGCGTAGTCGATTCGATCTTAAGTTTATCTCGACCGGAAATTAAATTCGGAGATCAACGTAGATACGGAAGATTTATCGAATAGAAATGCGTCGACCGGAAACCTCGATAAATCGTTCAGAGACAATTCACGGCGAGTCACAATCGAGTTCGTTGTTTTTACGGAACAAAGGAGAAGACACGTCGCTGAAATTTTGGACGTGTTTATTCCCGATCATCGAATTGCAAATCAAATATCTAACATTGCATTTTTAAGCTTGTACACGACTTTCCTGCATACGAAAATGTTCGATGTTACGTGATTCATCTACAAGAAAGTAAAGAAGCATCGAAATAATTGATTTTTATTTTTTTTTAACTACGATGCACTGTATATCTATCAATTACGATGTATTTGAATTAGCACAACTCTGAAGCTACCCTTGTGGCAGAGGTACCGACTTGAAACTTGCCATAAATGGTTTTCTTTGGGAACCCTATCGAAAATATGTGATCAAAAATCAATTTGGTTTGGGGGCACTTTTCACCATCGTACCCTTTCAATTTTTAGCACTTTTTCGAACACTGTGCGTCGTTGGAACGTGATACGTTTGAGCTACAAAATGCGCACGAATTTCGAGGAGATAAGCTTGGTCGGCAAACGGGGCCGTTAACACGTTCATAGATTTCAAGGACATCCGTGGTCCGTGCTCGTGCACGAGTCGTGTCTTCTTTTTTGTTACATTCTCCGCTGGATATTTAATACCTAGATTTGAAAACGTTTCAACCTGTACAGATAAGTATTCTAGTCATGTTTTGCCAATTACCATTTAAATCGCGATTATTACCATTTGACTCTTCTAGGTTTCCGGCACGGAAAGCGTTGAAATCCTTGCACGTGTCCACTGGTCGTTCAAAGCGACATTCGTGACACTTTGCAAGCTTTTAAGGGGGTAGACTTGTTCCCAGGATTGCAAGGGTGCGGGATTCGCCTTCTCATTTCTCGATAATGCAAAGATGGGGTTTTTCAGTAGTCAAAAGCGCTAAATAAAAGATCAATCTAGGACACAATCGCCATCCCCCTATTTTTACGTTTACGAGGCGTTACTTGTATTATTTGGTAGCATAAAGCTAAGCTGCGCAAAAAAATATCGAAAACATCGAGTCCCAAAGTCAAAAATTGTATTCCTTCCATTTCCCTCTGCAACTTTTCGTTGACTGGATTAATCATGCAAATTACGCCTCGTGAACGTAAAAATAGGACTTTTGAGGCCGATCGCGGCCTAGATTGATCTTTTATCTACCGCTTTTGACTACTGAATATCCCCATTTTCGAATTATCGAGAAATGAGAACGCGAATCTCGCACCCTTGGAATTCTGGAAACGTGAATCTTAACCCCTTGCACTCCTTTCTCGATTGTGACTCGTCACCAGAGAAAGAAATGTGTAAATGAAACGGGTTTTCATATGTATTTGGTTCTTCCTTTGTTTATTTAATTCCTCATTTTTTAGTTAAAAACAAATATAAGTTCCACGAATATAAGTTACAACAAAGATTGAGATCTATATTTCATCTAATTAGTAAACAAAATTGTTTAACCCTTTGCGGACGAAGATTTTTAAAAAATATCAATGAATACATTGCTCTGAGAAGTAGTGTTGTGTTCCGTGAATTAGTATTTTGTTCATAAAGCGCAACAGAGTTTAATCGTTAACACGTTGACAATATATGGTACATTAACGGAATATTCCGTAGTTTACGACAGTCGAATAAGTATTTTAGGAGAACAGCGATTCGGAGAGAGAATCTGAGAGCAAGAATAACCTGAATGTTAAGGGAAAAGGAGGTTTATATATTAGTTCTAACTTGAATGGTAGGTGTTTAGGAATTGTAAGGGCTAGGGTACACGGTCAGAGAGTTTTGAAGATGACGTGTCCCAAGCAAATGGGTCGTATATGACGTGGCAAGGACAAAGGCCGAGGATGGGGCAGAATTTGAGGATGACTCAGGTATGAAATCATGAGTTTGTATCGTAGAAATAGGTAGCCAGGTATCTATGTAGAATGTAGAATGAAATGACGTTGGTATACAACAGTAGATCATGTAACAAAGTCTTGAGTGCTGGGAAATTGAAAGATATACATTATACGTACACTAATATTTTATCATGTACGCAATTACATTATTTGTCTGCAACTTTAGGAATTAATTCATAGAAAAATATTGTATAGCATAATCACGATGCCGTAAATGTGACGACGTTCGTCCGCAAAGTGTTAGAATAAGTAGCAGTCAAGGAACTGTCCTTTGAAGTAAATTTCAAATAAAACACTTAAAATTTAGGGAGTTATTGGCAATAAAATAGAATAATAATTCGAAATGCAAAGGATTAACTGCCAGCGACTTTCGCGAGATTCTTGAAGAATTCGGGCTTCGAAAATGGCGATTTTTTTGTCGAATGAAATAAAAAGAAATCGACGGCGCAACAGGAACAGAAGCAGGAGGAGGAACAAACGGTTCGATGACTGTTGGAAAAAGAAACACGAGGCGAGGAAGGTCAAATCTTCAGCGCCAAACGAACCTCCGTTATTCGTACAATGAGTTCCGATTAACGACTCGTCTTTTTGCCTAACGGGTTTCTATTCCCCCCCCTCTCTCTCTCTCTCTCTCTCTCCTCTCTGTAATAGTTTCTCAGCAGGTTACGCAACCCTGTTACACGATACGCCTTTCTTTCTCGTTTATTTGCTACGAGCAACGCTTATCGACAATAACAAGTATCCTTCGAGACAGAAACAAATTCGATCCTCGATGCGTCGCGATTAGATTAATCTCCGCTTGTTGCACGTTTTTCACCAGGACGTCGCATCAGGACATCCGACCGGCTGCCACAGGCTTCAAGTCAGTCAGTCGTTCATTGTCAGTTTCTATTTTGGGGTTCAAAGTGGAGTTGAATTTAATCTAACGCGTGTACACACGCTGGACTCTTCAACATCATCTTCGATAACATCCTCAACGCAATACGCAATCGAAGCAACTGAGAGGACTCGTCAACATCATCCTCAAAGCGAATATCGAAGCGATCACACTAACAATTTATAAAATCATTTATAAAGGGTTCGCGCAAAGGGTTCGATCAAGCAAAGCATTAACAATTTCAATAACAATAAATACGATCGATAGAAAACTATAACTAACAATTTATAGTAAGAACCCAATACAGTAAAGTCGAGATTACTGTTCTCAGTCAACACCGGGTTCTGAGTCCAGTGCCTATTCATTCTATATATATAGATAATTGAGATAATTGATCTCGGCTCGGGTATATCGGTGTAAACACCACACATTGACTCGAATGAATCGAAATGTTCGACTTTCCTAATTTTCATTATTTTTTTATGAAATTTCACTATCGTATTTCTGGCATTTTTCTGATTAATATAAGACCAAACACGATATAATTCCAATTGTATTTAACGGTTAAATCGACGATTCAAGTTTCGGTCGCAAGGAAGGACAGCGTATGGGAAAGAAAGAGACACTCGTTCTGTCCTTC
>CM052191.1:14075696-14202597 GCA_028455805.1 Lasioglossum figueresi | reverse complement strand
TTTGAATTTCATTCTGTCCTTCTCTATGTTCGGACTCTCCTTTGAAGTAACAAAAATACGATCGCAACACCAGAATTACTGTCCACCAAAGATACGGCTATTGGACAGTAAACCCGACTTTTATTGGAAATGGGTGGTTAAATAAACTGACGACTGGAAGGACGTCGTATCGCATCGAAGGCTAGACTCGGAGCGAGGAGAAAACCAAAAGAGGCAATTCGGAAAAGTCCGTTGCCCACTTGAGATAAAGGACCAGGCCTGCGGACCTGTCTTCGGCCACGCGATAAGTTTCATTCTGTCCTTCTCTATGTTCGGCGAGTCCTTTGAATTTCATTCTGTCCTTCTCTATGTTCGGACTCTCCTTTGAAGTAACAAAAATACGATCGCAACACCAGAATTACTGTCCACCAAAAATACGGCTGTTGGACAGTAAACCCGACTTTACTGTATGTACTTTCGATTCCGTTAGGAGCACGATTCCATCTAACGTCGTCGTTGCTCGCCGAGCATACGAGCACGCGTTCGTAGACTTTCCCGAACGCTTCTCCTGTTATTTCCGTCGCTCGAAAGCGGCCGAGTCCATTGCGTAACCGTAGCCTCGCATAACCGATGAGCGGAAGATGGACAAAAGTCTATCTCCTAGGTCACTCGGCACCAGAATATTCTCCTGATTCCGAGCTGGACCTCGTCGGAAAAGGCAAAGCCAATTTTCCTGTTAACCCTCGTGCATCGTTTCGGACAAATTCGGACATTTCCATCTTCGTAATTCGATTGGCTGACGTTCGATTCTCGAACGAATCGAACTCTTACTTTTAGCTCCGCGTTCGACCGTCCCTTTTAAAGGGAAATCGTACAGAGAGTCGCGAAAGTATTCGAACGCTCCAAAATGAAAAGTTGTCACGGTTAAAAAATACATGTCATATTACGATTTATAAAATACTTTTGTTCCTATATTAACATATAAGTTTCATGATTATACATTAGGGTGGTACTTATTTATCAACCTTCGAATATTTTTGGTCTTACCTCTCTAAACTATGACACTTGGCGAAGAAACGATATTTGCAAAATTTAAAAAAAGAAGAAGAAAAGAATCCGTAACTTTGAAATTTCAAATTGGGTTTCAAAAAATATTTTTTTTTAGCGTTACATTTACTTGGTCTAACAATACAACTGTCGTTTGACACATTTTTTCATATATTTATTAATCCTAGTTACTAGGAATTTTTGCATCGATAATATTGTCCAACAGCCAAAAATGATTTCGATTCCCACTATACGATTCTGATAGAGTTTTTCGCGCTGATTCCTAATCTGTCCTTAATTACTCTCCTAGACGTACAGTTTTTCAGAAAATTGAGTTTAGAAAAAGGACATATTGTTCAACTTTGAACAAATATTGTGTTGTTATTATAAAAGATATTGAATTGTTCTTTACAGCAAAAGATTCGGTAGACTTTCCCGAATACAGAGATATCCAATATTAATACATTATGATTGTGTAAACATGTTTAAACAATGATTAATAATAATAATAATAATAATTTTCTTTATTTCATCCTTACAGCTAAGAAATGTGACTTGGTTTACATTAGCCTATTTGTACAATACTATCTTATTTCACGCATTCGGTCCATACCTTCTCTCGTTCTTTTCTATGTCTCTCTCATTCCTACCCTGTCCTACTCTTTTAGCATTCCCTCCCCTTTCCCTTTAAACAATGATTAAAGACGGTGAGACACCACTTTTGCACCCATTTTTTAGGATATTTTTCAATTTTTCAAAGGACCACCACAGTGTCCACTGAATATTGTCCCGGACTGTATGCCCAGAACTCGCAGGAGTCCGAAGGTTAAGAATGATTTAACGGTGTGATTTAATGCAGGCAATGTTTACTTTGCATAAAAATCCACAGGCCACACGTCGAGAACGAAATTTAGTCTGACGCATCGAAATGCAAGACTGCGTCGCGTCGGACGATCCATTGCAGGCGCGAGTCGACCTTCTGTCCGCGCGAGGCTCGATCTCGATCTCGATATCGAAGATGCAAGTGCCGATACGAGAGATTGCATCGATAGCGATCGGGAACAAAGTTGCCCGTTTGGTTTATCATCGAGGCACGTTATCGCTCGCCTCGACGATGCGCATCGAGCCGTAAAAAACTCGATTACAGTTCGGTCACGATCCGGTCCGATTGTTTCTGCCGTTTCTGAGCTTTGTATTTGGGTCAGGGGAGAAAAATGGCCGCGGAAAGAAACAAGAGACTTCGTTGTTACCGCGTCGCGTCAGGATTCGTGTCACTTCCCATTGTCTGGTCGTCAGGGACGATCTGCGAGGATCCGCTCGCGGCTACATCTTCTCTCTCTCTCTCTTGATCTCTTCTTTTTACACAACGCGTGTCCCTTTCTTCGGACCTCTTTCGTTTTATTTGACTTTCGACGTAAGTTAGAGACCTCGAACGGTAATGGCGCGATCGATGACTAAGCCGCGGACTTTATACTTGTTAACGTTAAGGCCGCCGCACACATCTTGTCGTCCTTTTTGCTGGCATATAAATTGCAATTTGTGATGGGCATACAACACTCTGTCTTGCAACTTTTCGAACAAAATCAATCACCACAGAGTTTCGAATCAATTCGATATTTATTCGAAATTTAGAGACGTTACAGTGTCGGACAAAATGGCAGGACATTTGATGTATTTGTATACTTCGTATAACACAATAGGATATACAGTAACGCCGACGTTACTGTCGTTTGTTTATATTACGTTTTAAGACGAGTGCCTACTCGCTCCAATGGCGGCCGACGCACAGCGGGCCGGGAACGCGATTTTACTGGGCAAAAGTCAAAATGTCATTGGATCTCTCTGAAAGTTGGTAATCGGATGTTTTTGAGGTCGCCGATAACGAATCTGACATCAAAAATGAAAAATTCAAAATGGTGGATTCAATACTATGCATATATAGCCTAGAAATTCGTTTTTCGTGGTCAAAATTAAAGAGACACATAGTATATAAGACAAAAGTGTATAATTATATTTCCGACGTTAATTCTAAATTATTCAAATATTTCAACATCGGTCATTCGAATTCCTCTTCATCCGAATCTTCTTCGTCATCGGTTGATTCCTTATCAATTGTAGAGGATACAGACGCGGATGGTTTTTCTTCGATAGACGGAGGACATATTAGTGCTAACACTTCAGAAGGCAAATTTAATTTCTTATGGTATTGTTCTTGTCTTCGATTGTTTAAAATTATTGTTGATACGAAAGGATCCGATGTTCCCATAGCCCTATAAAAATAAATGAAATAAAAATAAAACACCGCGTGACTTTATTTATTAATTATCGTATAAACTACAGAGCTGCAGTTGGCTGCACCTGAAATTTATATGCTCTTAGTCGAAATTGTTTATACTTTCGTATAAAACAAGTCTGATGCTTGACACTCTTAGACATTTTTCTTAAAGCCTTCCCAATGTTTAAATTGTTAATAATATTGCAGCATTTGTACGTGGATTAAATAATGCTGGGAAACTAATTAAATAATGAAAGTACGCCTATTAATATATATAAGACATTTATTCAAACCTGTTACATAATACTCTATAATGAGTTCTAAGTATAATTAGTTCCACTTTGAATTTCAGAATTTTGTCTTTAGAACGTTACCCTCGGTTACACAATTATTAGAAATGGATAATATTTTAGATTTCGATGGTTCGAAGTATTGTTACTTTATAGCCAAGAAAGTTTTTCAAAATGTTGAACTTCGAAAATTGACTTTTGGCCAGTAAAATCGCGTTCCCGGCCCACGGGTGTATCGGTGTAAACACCACACATTGACAAATTTTACTATCGTATTTCTGGCATTTTTCTGATCAATATGAGACCAAACACGATATAATTCCAATTGTTAAATCGACGATTCAAATTTCGGTCCCAAGGAAGGACAGCGTATTGAAAAGAAAGACACACTCATTCTGTCCTTCTCTATGTTCGGCTTCTCCTTTGAATTTCATTCTTCCTTCTCTATGTTCGGACTCTCCTTCGAATCTCATTCTATTCTTCTCTATGTACCGCTTCTCTTTTGAATTTCATTCTGTCCTTCTCCATGTTCGGCTTCTTCTTTGAATTTCATTGTCCTTCTCTATGTTCGGACTCTCCTTGGAAGTAACAAAAATACGATCAATCGTACCAACCTTACTGTCCACCATAAATACGGCTGTTTGACAGTAATGTCGGCATTACCGTACGTACATATTACACACCCTGTATATTAGATATGTCCTTCAAAGTATCGATATAGAATTGGAAGTTTGTATCTTGTACACAAAAGAAATTGGAGGAAGAAGTGTAAACATCGTCGGCTGACTTTGCTCGGTCAAATTGATTGGACGCATGTAATATTTTCTGTAATTATCTACTCTGTCAGTAATCTGTCAGCAGTGACTACAAACAGACGTGCAAATTTTTCCAAAAGTTGTGGTTCAAAAGTGAAACCGATCGAATTTTATATATCGTGCGACAACAGAACGCGACAGACGGGCCATATTACGCGTCGCTTCTGATTATAAGGGAACAACAAGAAAAATTGCTGTAGAAGCAGGTGTGTTTCAGCTAACATAAGAAATATACAAATACATAAAATGTCTTATCATTTTGTCCGGCACTGTAACTGGTTAATCTGAACGTCGGTGGGGGGTAAACTGTATTCCACTCGATTTCCTCGATCTGGCGGCACTGGAACCTAGGTTCTTACGCAGTTGAGACAATAGAGATTGATTTTGTTGACGATCATCGAGAGATTCACGGTCCAGCGATCTAAGAATCGTTCTCATTCGATTGGTCGAACGGGATCTCGCCTCAAGGCTGATGATTCATCGAGAAACCTCACCTCATCTCATCGGACTCGGCCGAACAGACGGTCGGGATTGTCTCGCGGGTTTCTCAACTTCGCGAACGATAAAAATCAACCGACACAATGACTGTGGGGGGCGGTTGTATCGGGTGGGCGCGCTAGGCTCGTCGCGTGAAATATGGCCGCGTCACGCCCTCGCAGCGAAATCAGCTTTATCCAGAAGGTGGTTCACGCAAGCGTCGTTCGAACAGATCCTCGAGGATTTCCTCGCGAGCACGATTTCGATCTTTGACCCTTTAAACTCGTAGCAATTTTAACTTGAAAACTAAACATTTCCTTTCGACCTAGAATATTTTCATTCCCTATGATTTTTTTAAATTTTATGGATATGAAATTGGTATGATACCTCGTACAATACTTAAATATTTATATCTAAATCGATTAGATACCCGCATGTTTGATAATGTAAACAATACTTTGAATAATTGTACAGCAATATTTAGTGGGGTCCCAGTCTACATTCGAGTGCTAAGGGTTAAAACAAAACTGATTGTATTCTAAATTCATCAAGGAAACTTGCTCCACTATTTACCCCAGAAATGAATTATTATAATCTCAATAATTGTAAAATATATCACCGGTCATTACTGTGAATACGAAATCGAACTCGAAATTTTTCACTGATCTAATACTATAATACGTATATCAATATTCTTCAATTTTTAATTGGACAATAACCCTTTGCACTCCGTTGTCGCCGATAACGCGACATTTGAAATATGAACTTTAAATCCATTTAGTATATTATAATATTATGTGATATTATAAATATTATAAATTTATTATATAAAGGGTTAACACTCTGCGGTCCAACATGTTGGACCAATGTCCAAATGACGTACAGGGTGTTCCAAAAATGTCGGAGAACTTTGAGTAGGGTTGTGGCGACTTGAACTTTTTCCTTAGCGAAAATTTTTGCTTCGTCTTTGTTAAGGCGTTATAAACGAAAAACAGTGATCAATTGCAGCGCGGCTACATCGGGAACTGTGAAAAACCACCCCTTCAAGATTCTCCGGCATTTTTGGGTCACCCTTCTAGTTCAATCATATTCCTACTGGTAATTCGTATTAACGCTTCACCTACCGGAAAATTCTGCAATAGTCTTTCTTAACACTAGGTTTACGGGACCCGAGAAAATCACGGGTTCTAATATTCTTAATTTGCGATTGTTAAGATTGTAAAAATGCTTCCCCGAGGAGTTATTTGCCAATTTTATTTCTTTGGATATATCTTATTGGAAAAATGGCCAAAAATTTCGATAGTTATTTCCGGAGCTCCGTAAACCTAGCGTTAAATC
This sequence comes from Lasioglossum figueresi, assembly GCA_028455805.1. Taxonomy (NCBI): domain Eukaryota; kingdom Metazoa; phylum Arthropoda; class Insecta; order Hymenoptera; family Halictidae; genus Lasioglossum; species Lasioglossum figueresi. The sequence goes on along the minus strand of CM052191.1, from coordinate 14,196,376 downwards.
GAAGATGAATGGTTGAGAACCTGTCAATAAATTGTTCAAAAGCGACAGAAGACAATTTATGCATACAACATTCCAATTTCTCCCAAAATTATTATGTATGTTTAGGTATACGAAAATTATGAAACTTTTTCAACATTCAGCTCAATCATTAACCCCTTGCCCTACGATTTATTTTACGGTTTCAGTGATTAGAACTTTCATTAGAGTTAGTTTTTTTTTAAAAAAAAGGAGGAAGTTCATATCTATTGTATGCCTACACGTTCTCCAATAACTATACATTAACAAAACCAAAATGGAATTTCATCTCGGTTTAAAGGAGATTTATACATATTTATTACGCACATATTTATTAGAGTTTTTTCGGAATCATCATCATGAGTCTGACACGATATTGTAGGGAAAGGGGTTAAAATTGTGTAAAATTATGTCAATACGTTGTGTTAAATTATTATTTATAACAAATAAGAAATAGAATTTTACTTACGTACCGTAGAATAGAATAAAATAGAGTAAAATAAAATAAAATAGAATGAAATAGAGTAAAATAGAATAAAATAGAGTAAAATAGAATAAAATAGAGTTAAATAGAATATAATAGTATAAAATAAAATAAAATCGAGTTGAATAATTTTCGCAAAGGAAAGGAATCGCAAGGGAAAGGAATCGCATGTTCCGTCCGCGGTTCTCCGCGGGACGAATGATGAAGTCGGACACATTTCAATTTCAGAGATGCATTGTTTATTTTTCAAGTAGTATATATCTCCTGGGAGAGCGCGGAGACAACGCAGCGTGTCCGCCCGTCTCCCAGCAACAGTACAAAAGGTAAACAGTGGCGCTGTTCTTATAACGATTACTTACTTAATAATAAAAAAAGAGAAAGAAGAAAAATAGAGGAAGAATCAGAGGGATTCGAGGATCGGGAGAAGGTGGGGACTCGGGATTCTGGACTCGGGGAACGTAACAGCGTAAGGAGCGGGGTTTCGATGATCGGTCGTAAACGAATCCTTGCGAGCTCGAGTCGCGTTCGAGTCGCTCGAAAAAAAAAATTGAGGAACGTCCCTCGAGCAGGATGCACAGGTACTTTGTCTCGCGATGCGTTTGAATAAATATGCGCTATGTACAAAGCGATGAAAAACATGTGTATGTGTAATGCGTGTGTGAATGGATGAGCATGAATTATTGCTTTTCTTTTTCTTTCGTTGCGATCGGCTCCTCTCGTTTTTTTTCTTTTTTTTTCGAAAAATAAAAAACGCTGACAATAGCTTCACGACGATCGAGAACCGAATGTGGCGTTCCCTCCGTAACATTAGAACTATCGTAAAGGAGACCGATATAAGTTTTACAACAAATTATTCTGTTTTCGTAGGATTTCGATGGTAACATGTACCGATCGTCCATCAGGAAACGGCGACGATCTCATTATCGTTATCTACTCGAATAAGCACAAGCGTGCTAAACAATTTCTAAAAAAATACTTTTATAAGTTCACCAATTCCACAAGAAAAGATCGGAAATTTTGACGAGATCGGTAGATAGTTCTAGTGTTGAGGGAGGACCGCCATCGTACACTGTCCGGCGATTACAATCACGGCCATCTTTGGTGCGGGCCGGAACATGTAACAACACCGCGTACAGACAAACTATTAGTCCGAATTAATCTTGAAAAACTCAGGGACATTTTAAACAAGAAAACCATGTTCCGGCCTGCATTAGATTGTCCAACGCAACGCGATCCTTACGCTAGATCGACTCTTTCGTGGCGAACGAACGAGACTCGCACGAAATCGCCGTCGTCCATCGCGATCAAAATGCGGACGGGTTTAGAATCTGCTAAGCGCGTCTGGACGCAGCGTTTTGCGATCCATACTCTATTCGTCTCTATAACTTTAAAATATTGCAAGCAGACGCGCTCAGGAGATTCTACGTAAACGCGGAGAACGCTTACAATCGATCGGTCAGACATTTTGCTGATCGGTTCTACGAATCGCGGTTTTCTTCGATGTGGCTATTGGACGAGCGGTTGGAAAACGGTCGCACGGTGGTCCAGATTATGGAGATCGTACACAATTTCACAATTCTTTACGGTACAGCTGAATTTGATTGGGTTTTCGGGTGTTTTTTTCTTCGAGCGTAAACTTTACATCGACTTTCCTCCATGATCCGGGAATAAAAGATTCGTTCAAAATGGATAAAAACTTGATGCGAAACATGATTGAACGTCGAGGGCGTTTCCGGTGATCGGAAAGTAATTATTCGGAAGTAATTGTTCGACAAACAGATATCTAGAAACGGCACGAAGCCGATAACGAGTCGCGGGGGGAATTGGGTACGCTGCTTAAGATCGTCTGGACGATGAGCGACGCGCACGGAATCGTGGATCGTGTTATCTCTTCGCGAGTCGAAATCGGACGCGTGGTTTCCAGGCCCGAGGACCTTGTCCACGTTCGACGATGATTTATACGGCGGGACACGTACGGATTTGTCGATCTATTCCGTGGAAAGACGGCGTCGAGCACGTCGCTCGTCACGTTCCCCGATCGGGGTAAGAGAGAAAAACGAAATGGAACGGTGTCGGGTCGAAAAAAAAACATAAACATCTCTGCAGTAGCGAACAGACGGTTAGAGAGAACGAGAACGATAACACCGTCGCGTGGAATTTATATTACAAGATTTCCTGTAAAATGTCATGGGACGATGGGAGAGATCGTAGATCCGATCGCTGATTTGACAGCGTTGAATAATAACACTGTACCAATATTGTTGCAGGAAATCTTGAGGAGCTAACGGAGCGAAATTCGAGCGACTTGCAGCGTGAGCGTGAAGAGTAAGTTAGTGAAAATAGCAACGCCATAAGGAGAAACGCTACTCGGCAGGAACTAGCACACCTAATTCAATGGTCAACTCCGTCGAGTGTTGAGCCGGCTATTAGGAAGATGGCTCGAACACCAGAGCACAATAGCCACCTGTACGGCGCACAGCGGGACGAAACGATCTTGAAAATGACTGTCACTCGTAAGATAGAATTAATTGTATATACGATCATCTTTATTCTCTAATATCTGCTTTCGGTTTCTTATTGCTGACGCTTAAAGCAGCAGAAAATCACAACTATCTTTCGCGATGCTAAATAAAATCTTACTGCGGAAGATGTATTCTAAATTATTAGTTACATAGTTTCATCTACGTAAATTGAGATCGTATTCGGTACATCGATTGGGATGCAATGTCAGTAAAAAAAACCTTTTAACGAAAGGTTCGTCTTCTTCGTAACTTGCGAGAAGAGTTTGCGATCGTTTGCGATGAATGTAATTAATATCATATAAAAGACTGAAAGTCTTTCGGTGAAAGAGCAAGAATTAAAAGAAACTTAATCCTTGGTCCGTTGAGAAAGAAGAGAATCGAGTGATAAATCTGCTACTTTTTAAGAAAAGTTATTGCATATAACTGAGAGAAGACTTTTCGTTTCGTTCGACTGTGCGAGGACAACGAGATTTTGGCCACCACCGCTGTGGGAAGCCGACGTCAGAGTTGTAAAAGACTCTGGTTCGCGAACCGTGTAGATCGATACGATCGGCGAGGTTCTACGCGATCGAGATGATTCGTCGATGGTGAGGGGGGTATGTCGCCACAATTGGAGACAATTCGAAGACAAAAGTCTCGATGAGAGAAGAGTCCCGGTGGGCCCGAGGGTGCCTCTCATTCGACGAGAGTGAGACGATCGATGTATCGTGTACGGCAGATTATGAGCTGGATTCTGGTTCGAACAGTGCTCTACCAGTTCGTTCGAGATCGTTGGAAGCTCGAGACTTGGCTCGGGACGGTACAAAAATATTCAAGATATTCCTAAGAACTATTTGGTTGATACGGAAAATTTATCTACCCAGTAAGCAATCGATTGCCGTCAAAACTTGTCGACAAATTCCGAATCATCCGTCACACCGTAGGCTCGGAATTTGTCGACCGGTTTGGATCAGCAAATTCATAGCAAAGTACCAAATTCTACTTCAGGCATTAAAATGACAAATTCGTTTATAGAACACGTTACGGATAATCTCAAAGAATTGAATGATATCATTTGTAAAAGTCTAGTGTTAACGCTTTACCAACCGGAAGACCATAGATTTTTCAACATTATGCGATAATCACCGGTCGGTAATGTGTTAATATTTCGGACGAATCGCGGCCCGTGCCAGCTCCCAAGCGTCCAACGATCTGCCTCCCGAACTATCTTTCTTGGTATTCTTGAGCAAGGGCAGTTCTGCTGCTTTACAAGTGGATCTCGTGAATCTCGTGGGACCGATTCTATGGGGGAAACTCGGAGTTTTGTCAAACGACTCGACTCTGTCCTAGCCGAAACACGTATAGGAGGGAACTATGGTGGACGATATGCGGTATACGAGTATGTACTAGCTGCCTGAACACGGGTGCTGCTACGACCGTCGTCGTTGATTAGCAAACACGGCAGTATTTCGTCGTTTCTCAACGACGCGGAGCGTCTCCGCAAAGGCTGTCTCCTCGAGCCACCGGTTAAAATGAGAATACAGACATCTCGATCGAAAATCGGCAATCTTAACCCTGGTCAAACCCACTTCGTAGAAACGACGACGGGAACACGGTGTTTGCATTTTCCCGTGTTCCGTTTTTTTTTTGCATAAAATAAAATGTTTTTGTCGTTGAATAAAAGAAGTTCGATCATTGGTTGTCGTCGTTTTCACGCGCGACGGGTGATCAAGGGTTAATCGAGAGCCGCGACGAGCGTTCAACCTCCACGATAGGACCACCGTTGCGCATCGATGACTACGTTTGCTCGCTAAGAGCTGACTTGTTCTTAGTATCTACGAACGCTATCGAAGGAACAAAAATAATCGTCGAAACTGAAACGTTTGATTCTTTTATATAAAAAACGGAGATTCTGCGGTAAAAAAAGAAAAGAAAATCATTCGAGCGAATTCGTGCATGCTCGCGCACCGAGAACAGGAACACCGGCTTGGAGATAAAAGTCTGTTGCCGGTTTAACAACGCGATACTGACCCGGACCAACGTCGACGTGTTCGTTTCTATCGAAAGGAGGAAAAAGATGAATGTCGATACGCTGTTACGAATGATAACGTAAACACGTGGACGTTGATCCGCCATCAATCCTCCGCGCTACTATTTTTTAACAGACTCCGGATTTTATGCGTTTGCGAGAGAAAAAATCGCGGGAGCAATTTGAAACAGTTCAAAGATTAGAAAACTTTAGGAGTATCGACGTATTATTTTCATTAAATTGAAATTATGAGTAAAAAATATAAGATTATATTCGGCTCCTGCGTCTTGCGATTGATGCACAAACGTTTTATTTTGCATAAATATCCGTAGTCCATTTATTATATTCGAATTACAACTTTTTCATCGCGTAAAAGCTTCCGGAAGAAAGCGGTCATCGACGTCTATCGCGTCTTTATATTTTTCTCCAATGACTAAAAATATCTTTGCAACACGCCCGATTAAATGATCGTTGTAATTCTTCACGAATCTACAATAACTCGATATTGTAAGGCAACGGGATAAAAGTCAGATAAAGTTGGCGACAGCCTAAACCCGTCTGGCAAACTATTCACCGATTCGTGCAGAGACTATCCTCGTGCTTCTTCTCGTAGAAGCTATCGTAAAAGCGTATCTCCGAATGGCCGAGCAAAACTTTTCATTAAAATTTTCTTTCTTTCGCGAAAACGACGATATCTTTTTCCCGTTCGACGGAGATACACGCTTGCCAGTCCAAACCGCGCCGTTGCACGGATAAAACGATAAAAGATAAAAGAAAGAAACCGTCAAAGAAATCGAAATTTGCGAAGCTAAAAGAGGAAATTTCGTCTCTGCGAATCGATTCGGGTGTCGCGGTGTCGCATGTTCTCGGCGGCAGACTGCGCGACTTAACGAGAGGTTTGCTCGATGAAGGCGATTACGGTGATGCGCGGACTCAAACGAACGAACGGTCACGCGTACGCGATACTGAACGCATGAATTACGTCTAGAGTTGATCTGTGCGAGCGACGATAGGTGCGCGTACGTCCCCAAAGAGTCAGAGAGATCGCGCCTGTAGTTTATTTTTCCTCTATATGTAACGTATCACAGATTTCGCATGGAACTGAACACTGCCGGAAGGAGTTGCGCGCGCGGTGCGTCCCTCGTCTGTGTTCTCGTTAGCACCTTCTTCTAATATATTTTTTTTTATTTTTTAGAGAGATAGAAAAAGAAACGTATAGGATTAAAAAGAAATATAAAAAGAAAGAGGTCTAAAGAGAAGACGAATATAGACTGCGATAGGGGTTGGTTTGGGCGCTAACAAGGGGACCAACGCGGGTGCAACGATACCTCGAGAGATCGCGTCGATCGTAGTAGCAAAGGAGTATCGTCCTCCGACTCGGACAGGCCTCCCGACAGTTTGTTCTCACTTATGTACACTCTCGTTACCGAGGCGGTGCACAAAAAAATCACTCTCACTCACTCTCACTCACTCTCTTACACTCACTGTGTGCGTCATTCTCTCTGTCCGTGTGCGTCGTCTATCCTACGAGTAGTCGTGCTGCATTCTCTTGAGCATGACCTCGACGGTGATCCTGGCGTCCTCGACGGAGTCGTGTTCGTTCTCGTGTATGAACTTCCGCAGCACTGTCCTGGCGAGGGTCTTCAGGCTGACGCGGTACGGATAGCCCATGAAGTGTGGAAACACGGTGGACGTGTCGATCACGGTGGTGTGAATGATCCTCAGGGCTCTGAGATCGTTCTCGAGTGCGTGACCGATCAGTATCGTTTCAGCGTTGATGAAACTCATCAGATCGTTCTGCACGTCAACGAGGCGCTTCGACGCCGTGGACAAATGCTCCGCGGTGATCCCACTGAATCTGGTGTTGTAGTCGATCACCTCTGCGTCCGGCTTGACCAAAGTGTCGTAGATCACTTTGCCTTTCACGTTGACCACCGTCACCTTAACCAGCTCGAGACCGCGCCTCGTAAAGCACATCTCGCAATCCAACGCGTACGCGCCGTAATTTCTATCGGCCTCCACGGTCTTCGGAGGCGATGTGAACACGTAACCATCGAGCGGTCCGTTGTAGCCCGGCGCTAGGCCTGTCCACACGTGCATTTTCGCGCTGGTGCACCCTTCCGAGTCATCGTTACCCTGGCAACAGTCCCAGAAGCCTGTGTGCTCACCGCCGTAAATGTTACGGAACTTGCCCCAATGATACAAGCATTTATCCTCCTGCAGGTACTCGTCGGTCTGCCGATTCACGTAAAATTTCTTGTAGCACCTGGTGCACAATCTTTCGGCGACCACCAGCTCGTACGACTCTGGTCTCCAGTATCTACTCGATTTTTCCTCGTTCTCGGGACCGTAGCCGGACGAGGATCCCGACGACGAGTAAGACGACGAGTCGGTCGACGAGGAGAACTCGCCGATGTCAGAGTTCTTATCGCTGTCTGTGGCGCTCTCTTGCTCTAGATCAGAGCTCTCGACGGAACTTCCGTTATCGTTCCCGCTGTCCATCTCGCTCTCGACCGTGGTCTTGGACTCGTCCGTGGTGGTCTCGGACTTGTCCGTGGTGGCCATGCTGCCGGGCACGAATTCGCGGGCGTTCACGTCCAAGTGATGGTCGTCCGCTGCCCGGTGGCGCGTAAAGTGGTCCTGGTTGTTCAAGACCATAGCGTAGCCCGGATAGTAGCTGCACTGGAACGGATAGCCTAAACAAGGCAGGTTGTCGGGCAACAGCACGTACCTGCGTAGCAGGGAGCCTGTCGTCGCCTCGCTCAGACAGCTCACATCCAATCGTTGGCTACTCCGGAACGGCATGACGGCGTTTCTGGATCCACTCGGACGGTTCTTGCCGGAATTCTTCTCCTCGCGATGTATCTTTTGAACGCTTTGCAGCTGACGATTTCTTCTAGAACCAGCGATCTTGTTCCTCGTCACGGACTTCGTTGAGCACTGCGAAGACTCGGAGCTTCTCGTCGGACTGCTCTGATAGGCCTGTTGTCGGCTGTAGTGGTGTCTGCGTATCCGTTGCTGTTGCAGCTGACTAGAATGCTCTTCCTCGTGGTCCAATTCGTGATCGTCGTCGCGCTCCTGACGTTGATCACGAGGTAGTCTGGTGCGGTTTTTTCTCTGTCTTCGACTTAGAATCGCTCGATCCTCTTTCGTCGATGATCCCGACGAAGCTTCGCTGCTTGCCGACGCAGAGATCGTCGATGTTGTCGATGCCGAACACTTGCTCTTTCCCCTTGGCAACGGTGACGGCGACGGCGAAGTCGTGCTCAGCTTATACTCGATGTACGGACCGGTCTCTCCGGGGTCCAGGACTTCCTCTTCCGGTCGTAAGCCGCAATCTTTATATCACATACAAAAAGATATATTCGTCAGTTTCGTCGAGACATGGGGTGACTTACTATTGCGACCAACGTTAAACGCAAGCTGTTCCTTCCGTTCGATCGTGGTTCCAAAAAAAGTTATCATTCTTCGAGACGATGGAACGCGACGATCGTGAATATCGAAATTGGCAATCCTGCTTTCGACTTTCGTCGATCGTATCGAGATGTTGTATGTGAAATGTCGTCCTGATCTTTAAGAATCTATCTCTTCTGTTTTCGTCTGGATGCTTAATTTTTACTCATGATTGTCCCGTATTCTTTTTACACAATTGGATAAATAAATATAAATGTAAGATTACAAAGAGAACTCGAAACTAAACAGTTCCATTTCTACCGTACCAAGATCATAGAAATTTACAATTCGTCGAGTATGCCGATTTTGCTAGACTGTGGATTTCTGTGGGAAATAAAAATATCTTTAAAAGAAGAGTTCTTTCTTTCTTTCTTTCTTTCCTGATTTGTGGAAATCATACACTGGCGTCTATAAACTCTCTCTCGATCTAGTCGCTATTTGAAATTGTACCTACTAATTTTTACGATATACTATATGTCCAGAATATATATACAATAATTACTGTTGATTGCAATAACTTTGATCGATTCGATTTGATTTCGGTAAACATGTCACATACAGCATCGTCGCGAAAAATCGTCCCTCAAAATGTCGGACCACCTGTTGCTGAACAGCCTGCGTATTTGGTAAAGGTTTTCTGGCCACACACCACGCACATGCATCTCTGTCAGTCTCTTCTTTCTTTCTCCGACAACGAGATCGTGGAGTACAAGGATCGAGGGATGGTCTCCGATGAACAACGGCTCTTCCTTGATTAGGCACGGCAATGAACGGAGACAAAGAAACGCGACGCTAACGAGGCGAACCCGTTTAATAAAGGTTTCCATGAATCGAGTTCCCAGATTGACGCAGCTCCGCGATAATCGACGAGATCCGCGATCCAACGACACTTTCTTACGCGATTTTATTTATACAGTCGACGAGTCATGCGGTTGGCTGGATCTCTCGCATGGCTAACGACACTCCACAACGTCGGCGGAACAAGATGAATGGCCCCGCGAGTCTTCACTTTTTCAAGTTTCTCTTTACAAATTTGTTTCTATCAACCGTCGAGCAATCACCAATTTGTCGAATTAATTTCTAAAGAAAGCGACAATAAGTTTTCCTGTTCGCCGCAATTGTCGTCGCTCTTCGACGCGTTATACTCGTCGATCGTTTGCCAAATCGATTAACACTAAACCCACCAGCTATTAACCCTTAGCACTTGGCTAAAAATTGCTGTACCGTTATTCGAAATATTGTTCACATTATTAAATATGTTGGTATCTAATCAATTACCGAACAGTTAAGTATTCTCTATGAGGTATTATATTCGTAACGACAAAAAGATGTATTATTCTACGTCGGAAGAAATATTTAATTTTCCAGTTGAAACAGCTCCGAGTGCAAAGGGTTAAAAGCGAATGGTGCATTTGTAGTAGCGACAAGATTGATTCCGATTGCGTGCGATTTTTCATTGAAGTACATACTTCAGCAATTTCCCATCAAGGCACCTCTATAATTTTCGTAATTCAAGACTGGAATTAAAAGCGGCCGTCACAGAGCCAAAATGAAAATTCTTCGAACTTGTAAGAATGCAATTTACGTCAGAGACGCTAAAACCAATTACAATTTGCAGTTGATACAACTTGAAAGCAATAAATGATTTAATAAAAAAAAAAACAGGGAAAAAATAAATTCCAGATTTAATTCCAGTTTCAAATTGTAGATTACTATTAAATACCGGTCGTTCGGCCGTGGTAAGTTTACCGTTAACATTCGGTTTTGATAAGCGCATTCTGGGAGATTGAGTTCGAATGTAGAAGGTAGTCGAACGTTTCGAAGGACACGTTTCGATGCTACGTGTCGTTCTCGTCGTTGAAAAAACGATGTCAGGAGTGTACCAGGCCAAGCTTTGGGGAAAATGCGGCCCGAAGGTCTTGCGACTGAGAATTGTGATTGCAATTGCAATTGCTGCTGCTGGTGCTGCAGCGACCGATGCACCGGCAGCGAGACCCACGGTCGCATCGATCCGAGCCGCTCTTGACCCAGAGACCGCCATATTTCCGCCTTGAACCGGTGCCCTAGCCACGCGACGAGATGCGGCGGGATGCGACGGAGATGCGTCGAGATCCACCGCGACGCGATGCGACGCGACCGCGAACAATCCACCGGGAACACCGACAATAAATGGATCGCTTTTCGAAATTAACGCTCCTACTTTCTAGCACTAGCGCCGCCGTTTCTTTCCTCGTTCTCGTCGCACGGAATCTGCCCCGAAAGGTCGGGAAAAAGTCGATTTCCAAATTTTCCGCGAGTCGATAAATTTTTGCCGTTCGACGGAAACCCCTTACCGTGTCATTTTCTTTACAGTTGCACCGATAGAGACGACTTCATCCCCGAAAATGTAGAGAGAACAGAGAATTTCCGAAAGGAAAAAGTCGATTTCCAAATATTCCGCGAGTCGATGAATTTTTGCCGTTCGACGGAAACCCCTGACCGTGTCAATTTCTTTAGAGTTGCACCGATAGAGACGACACTTCATCCCCGAAAATGAAGAGAGAACAGAGAATTTCCGAAAGGAAAAAGTAGATTTCCAAATTTTCCACGAGTCGACGAATTTTTGATGTCCGACGTAAACCCCTTACCGTATCATTTTCTTTACGGTTACAACAATTAAAACTGTCTTTATCCCGAAAAATATCGTAGAAGAGAAAAGAAAATTCATATCTTTAGTACGGCTAAATTTATTTGTATGCTTAAATATTGATTGCAAACGAATCGAATTTTATTTCATTTGAAAAGAAAGGCGTAACATTCATATTTATTAGGCTTCGTTTGAAATCTTCGTGACGAGCGTGGCTCGATAAAAGGACGGCAAGGGGTTGATTAGACAACGTATTTTCACAAATACTGCTAATGCGTTTACCGTTTCAAATTACACCTACTAAATTTTGTTAGAAATTGATAGAGAATCCGCTGTCTGGTTACTAATCATTCTAGCAACGATTTCCCTGCCCAAGTTGTCATAGTGATTATATAAATATACATGTGTACACGAAAGTACCTCGCGCAGCGATAGAAGAACCATTACGTATGAAACTATGTACACAGTGTACAGTTAAATAAGAATTTCACGTCTGCCTATTGTTGCGCGCAATAAAACTGTGAATTTCGAAAGAGTGCATTTTTAAAACGTGTTAAATCAACGAGAGGTAGTTAAGAGAACCTGTAGACCCTCGGACAAGGAACGCTGGGAGATAGGAACGCGACGCTAACGAGGTAAAAGCGTACAGAGAAAATCCCTGTGAACAGAAGCCTATGAGAGAGAGAGAGAGAGAGAGAGAGAGAGAGAGAGAGGGAGAGTTTGGGTCAATTCGATTCGAAAAAAATCGTAGAAAGTGAAAGCCTGCCACGGACGTATGAATCAATGTATATGAGCTTCTGTCTGCGTACAAGATTCATAATGTCAACGCATTATCCGCTCCACGAACCACGGGGTGAACGTATTTGGATTTCTTCGACGTTCAGAACGGGAAACGAGTAGGAAGTTGCGAGTTCTTGGGGTCGCCTAAACCGTAAACCGTAAACCGTACACAATCGCCTTCTACAGCGTGCTTCAACTCGACGTTTCTGTCGCATACAGTTTCGTCAAAGAGTATAGGACAATTAGCGACAATTAACGACAATTTGCGACAATTTGCGATGCTTACAAGGGAAGAACTCAAAGTGTCCGACTTCGATTTTGATAATTTTTGTGTGAGACGATGGTTCATGGATCCCTAAGTATGTCTGCAAAATATTAGGTGCAGATACTCAATAGTTTTGAAGATATAAACAATTAAACTTTCACATCTTGTTGATGTACCATGATTTCCAACTCAAGATTTCGAAGTTATATTCGCGGTGTATGCTGGTTGTGTGATTCGCACGCAAACGTGTCCCAGGCTCGAGTCCCATCTATGAAACACGTTTTTTTTTACTTCATTTTTTTATCCTCAACAAGGTATGAAAGTTTAATTGTTTACATCTTTAAAACTATTGGGTGTCTATACCTAATATTTTGCAGACATCATTTGGGATCCATATACCGTATGGATGTACCATCGTCTCGCAAGAAATGATCAAAATCGAAGTCGGACAATTGGGGTTCTTCCCTTGTTAGAGAGAAAACGACAATTTAAAGGGACAATGTTCGTATGTTTTACGATATAATTGTAATGTATTAAAATTATTATAAGGACAATTGCATTTTCTGAAAATGCTAATAATTTTATTAATTAATTATACTATATAATTTTTAATTTTTTACTTTGCGTTTGCGACATCTATGAAAATCAGTCGCGAACTTGTGCAATCATCTGATACTTGTATTACAAAATGATAATGGGTCTGCGAGGTTAAAATTATAAATATTTGTAGTATTCTATGACATAATTTATGTGTGGCATGTTCGTAATAAACATTTCTGTATTGGATATTTGTGAAAAGAACTGTCCAGAAAAATGGTATACGGTAACGTTTGTAACAATGAAAATTGTCGGGAAAAAATGACACGAAATAACAAGACGACGCGGCTGCCCGGGCCAACGCAACGACATCCGATCCGTTTAGCGCTTCTACTTTTGTAGTTTGTACAACTTTCGCCGAACGCGACACACGCAAAGGATCGCTTTCTTTTCTTCGCGTTGGCGGCGATCACGATCGTAATCGCAAACGATAACAATAACGATCGAGACGCGACGAGTTTCTCGAATTGTTTCCGGCGCAAACTTTTTACAGTAGGGGACATAAATTGTTGCGATGATTGTTTATAGAAAAGAATGTATAATTCGTCCTCCATTGGTTTTGTTATAAAAGCGGCCAGAGACGCTCTGTCGTCCATTTTTGTGGCGTCCACGATATTGTAGTGCGGCGTGTGTTTTTAACGAAAGCTTTTAGTTACCTTATCTCGCAAGTAAATATTATTCGATGCTCACTTTTTCGTCTGTTTTGATTATTTAATATCGACGTCACCGAATCTTTTAACCTTATCAATGACAACTTATGAAATGACATTTAAAAACATGTTGTAATAGGTTTTATTAGTAAAATATTATTGTGGACTTCCAGATGTGTCAATCGAGGCAAATTGTTACCGACGCAAATGTACGCATATGTATATGAATATAATTCTTGTCGTGTTTCAGTATTTCATTTCTATTAAAAAAAGAATTGACTCGATTCATCGGGGGGGAATTAATAGTTCCCCTCGACAAGATTCTACTGCTCGTTTTCGCGGTGGATAGAACTTTCACAAGGAAAGTCCGAACCGCGAGATCTTGATAACCGAGAGAAAAATCTGCACCGCTTCGAAACGAAAGCCGACGATCCCGAAGACTCCGCAAATTTCTATACAGAGTGTAAAATTCATCCTCACCGTCCGAATCTACTCGACGAAATAACCACGTCCTCCCATTGCATTTTATTCATGTCTAACAACAATGGCTAGATGATATTTAACCCACCATGTGCATCGTGGGTTGTTTATGTCGGTAACGAAATTTCATTCTCGAATTTCTTTCATTCCTATATCTATTTTCGAACATTTCGCGGTTCAACGATAATACAAAACATGGCTAGATTTTCTGAGTCTAGAGCAGTAAAAAAGAATTAGTTAAATGAGCCACAGCTCGCACTGAAAATAGTAAAAGGATGTTTAAAATTTGTTGAAATTATTTAAGGAACAATTCAACTTTTAATCACTCGCATACAGTATTTACAATTTTAGGATTTGTTGAAATTCTTTAAGGAACAATTCAACTTTTAATTACTCGCGTACAGTATTTACAATTTTCAGAACTTTCAATTTAGCGGTAATAAACAAAGAATGTCGACTACACTGTCAAATATTTATTTTGCATTAAGGTAGCTTTATTTAGTACAAATTTATTCATTGTTGAAGCGATATTATGTTCCATGTTACATAGAAAGTGAAGTGCGAGTAACCGAAGGTTAATTTGCACGAAGATCCGCAGTCTGGTAATTATCTCTTCGAATAATAAACAACAGTTTTTGCGTTGCCGTTAGCTGATCGGAGAAGCGCGAATCCCAGTGCAAACAGTTGAATAGTATCTGCGTATTATAGAGGCTGTGCCACGTTGTTATCGAATGAAAGAAGATCGAACGATGGAGCTTGAGCAATAAGCGCAACGTTCGATACGATTGACGAAATAGTTGTTGGACGCGATCGATGAACGCGGCGGATCGTTCTTGTCGACTTTTTCGGAGCAATACGTCGCGTCGTACTGGATCGCGCGTCGTTTTGCGTCGCGTGACAAAGCATGCGATAACACGCTGCAAACACAAGCATTCTTTCGCGTAATTTATTTCTGGAGAGCCGAGTAACTTTCGATCGCTGCTCGCGTCGCAATTTTCATCGCTAAAATCATTCTCCAATCTTTTCCTGAGTGGGAACTCGAGCGAAGCCGTCGGCGCATCGGTGCATCGGTGCATCGATTATGCGGCTGCTACGTACAGGGTGTCCCGTTTCAATGGACAGGTGACACGACGTCCTCAAACTGATTTTTACGGAAAATAAAAATGCATCAAGCATCACCCACCTATTTTCGAAAGTATGAAGTCAGTGCAAAAATTCGTGTCCGATTCCTTGCATTTTGAAACAAAATTTACTGTATTCTACATTTATCGAGATTAGCCATAAACTTCGATATGTTGCAGTAAATCTCGTAAGAGATTTCCAAATTATAAAATAAATAAATGCTTGGACAGGGAAACTTGTTCCACTACTTTCCATAAATGAATTATTATAATCCCAATGGTTGTAAAATATAAAATCAAGTTTTGCACTGACCCAATACTGTATCGATACTTCTCAATTCTTTGAATCCATCTACCGATCCAACTGCTCGTTTTTGTCATAAAAGCGCAAAAAACGCAGGCTGGAGACAGGTAAGCTTTTATCGTGGGCGGACGCGTAGAGAATGCACGAAGGTCGGCTGTGTATTTTTAAATTGAGTCGTGTATTCTTTAAAGCACCGATCGATGCATTCCGTAATTCAGTGAAGAAAAAAATTCAGTGCTAAAAAACCGCAATAGCCAGAGTCGTGTTAACGTAATTGGCAATGCCACGCGATGTTTGCGTTAAAATGGTTTCTTGTATCGGTGGTTTTAAGTGGCCAATGGCCGAACGCTATTTTATAGGGAACGATAGAAAAAAAATTGTTTTAGAAATATTAAACCCTTGCCGTGCCATTTTCTTCACAGTTACAGCGATTAAAACTGTCTTTACGCACAAAAATGTCGTAAAAGAGAAAAGAAAATGTATATTTCTTGTATGGCTACATTTATGTTAACGTTTAAACATTGATTACGAACTAATCAAATTTTATTTCATCTAAAATGAAACGCGTAACATTCATATTTGTTAGACTTTGTTAAAAACCTTGATCACGAGTCTGGCTCGTCAAAATACGGCAAGGCCTTCGCATTCGCGAAATGTTTTAAACGCGTGTTCTAATTATCATTTTTATTAAATGTGATCACTAGACCACGGATTTTATGCATTTACGGGAAAAATGAGTAGGTGCCATTTAAAACACTGAAAAAGTTACAATGATGTAATAAAACCAATATATTGCTATCAGATTGTTAAAATGATTAAAGTAAAAATTAAACGTCCATCTGACTCGAGTCTCTTGCAAATGATGCAGACAATTTTCATTTTGCATAAAAATCCGCAGTCTAGCCATCAATATCGACATTTTTGGCATTGTTAAACATTTCGAAAATGATATGTGGATGCATTAAATGTCTTCGAATCGCTTGAATCGTCAAATTCACCGTATTCCAGCCTGTACTAGAAGAGACGGCCGTGATAAAGCGGATCGTTCACTTTTAGCGTTTGACGAACAGCACGCCGGTTGTGCATCGACAGAAAAAATAGCAGAATTACGTCAGAGGCTCGCGTGTAGCCAGAATTACGTCAGAAAGAGTCTCGTAAGCGATGTCCTCGCGAGCGTTCCTCGATGAAAATTTCAAAGAAAGATAAAAGAAGAAGAAGATTGTGCACAACAATCTCGCCCTCGCAAAACCTACCCTTACTTTGAGCGTTCAAGAAAGGCTGAACAGAAGGGAAGAGAGGAAATCTCTCTCTCGAGAGAGAGAGAGAGAACCGAGGGAATAGGATAACGGAACACCCGGCTGTGGTATCCCCGTTTGTAAGAACGGCCGACTCCGATATGTACCGTTGCGTCATTTAATGAAATCATCCGGCACGCGTGCACTCGCTTGCCTTACTGTTCGAGGAAATCCCTGGTCTCCGTGGGAAGTCTGACTAACGTTTGGAGAAAGATCCGCGGAAACGACGACTCATCGTCGAATGGCATTGGTCTAGAACCGGTATGGGAGCGCGTCACGTCGAGTTTCTCTCGGTGCTCGGGATGCCCCACAGAGCAATCACTGGCCCGTTTTCCGCCTCTACGAATCTAGGTCCCAAAACCACCTAAACCTTTCCGAGCACAGCGCACGGTGAAACTACGATGATGTCCACATAAACGCAACAAGGCCGTACCAAATAAACGCAACAATGTCCCCTCCGTCTAGTAATCTGATCTCGATACCGTGCGTCGTCACAATGTAATATCAAAATTAAATTTCTTTTAGTATCGCTTATTTTTTTATGAAACTTTCACGTATATTTGTGGTATTTTTCTGATTGATCCAAGACCAAACACGATGGACATTACTGTAGTTTCTCGTAGCAAAAATTGAATTTTGTCGAGTTTCATATTTTCAATAAATTTCAGTCAATTGATAACCCTTTGACGTCACTCTGAATACGAAGTTAAGAAATGAATATAAAATAACAATCAGTCGCTTTCAACACCGTTTAACGGTATTCAGACATTTCTGTTAATCCGGCAAAAACATGTTTACAACAGTTGATAAATATTCATTTTTCTACAAATTTCAATATAAGCTTTTTGTAGAAAATATTTTCTTTCGCATAAATAAAATCACCGATGTTTTAAATACTCGTATATATGGTTTCACTAAATATTATCGTAGCTGGTAAGGTCCTACTACAACCTTAAACCGCGAACGCTAAAATAATTTTGAGCAGGCGTGCCCCGGAGGGCAATTTCTTTCTTTCATGTCTATCGCAGGATTAGTTTGCAATTTTTTGCAGTTTTTGAAACGTTACTTCGATCAGACAATTTTTGCGGTTCGACGGCGTGAATGGAACAATACTTTTATCTTTCCCGCGCAACTGCCACACGGAAATAGAACGAGACACATCGCATTGCGAACCGGTAGACATTAGCATGGAATATATGTACGCGAATATGATTACGATAAGTAACCCGATAAGAATATAATATTAAAAATATGTATCGCGTGTGTTTCTATATTTAGCTATTCCGCAGCGCATGTACGTTAATAGTGTTTTCAAACTGTGCTTGCTAAGCGCATCTACCTTTGAATCTACACTCGAAAATTGCTCTATGGCTCGTAATTGAGAGCATCGAAGCCACACCCCCGAATTCGCGCTCCTCCTCCAAACCCGGAGCAAAAAGTAGGGATACACGAAAACATCCATTCGGTAAAGATCGGTAAACTCCGGCGATGCTCGTTGAATGGCATTCAATTCAATGAATGCTCGTATATATTCTCTAAAATATATTTTGATTATTATAAGCAAAATTATCGATGGAAATATTTGTATGACAAAATAACGGGTCTGCAAGGTTAAAAGTATAAATATACATGTATATATGTATATATTCAGAATTGTAAATAATGTTTCCAGTGTATCCTACGATAATTCTGATACAATAATTTTGAACGGCGAAAAGGTAAAGATTAACAGCGCGTACAATAAATTTCAAATATAATTCCAACTCGACAGATTCAAACAACATTGAAAGTTTGTTTACTAAAAAACGTTGCAAAGTTTCTTCGAAAGAAAAAAATGAAATAATTTTATTCGAATAAAGTAAACTCGAAGAAAAAAAAAGTAACTTTTGTACTTCGTATGTATTGATTGTGTTTTGCGAGTATGTTATTTTGTACGTGTAACTGCAATGTTGACACATTGCCGACCGGTGATTGTTGCATAATTTTGAAAAATCTATGGTAAATGCCTAAACATTTTGTTTAGTTTTTTGTTTTATAGAGTTAAATATTCCGCGGGTATTGCCGGGGAGCTGCGATCGTTTTAGATTGCTCGGAGGATGAATATCGCGTTGGCGATCGACGAATCCGGTATGTTTAATATTCGATCGAGCGAAATCGATTCGACGAAACGGATATATAGAATTCGGGGCCATTGGCTCTGCGGTGGGTACCACCTTTTCGGAGCGCAACGTAACAGAACATGAGCACGGGTGCGGGTGCGGGTCTGTAACGTTTCTAATAATAGCGGGACGTGGGAAATTCTCTGGCCTTAAATCAAGCCCACACGTAGCGCGACAGATCGCCGCTCTCGACAACGAGGGCCGCGAAGCAGAGTTTCTCAAACTTAAATAAACAAATATTTTTCAACCTTTCAACCCTGAATGCGCTCCGAGAAAAGAGTAGGGACACAAGAGGCTGTATCCTTCTTTGTTGCATCCTCAATTGTGAAATGATTCAAAATTATTAATTAGAGCTGTGAATGGTCCTAACCATTGCCAATTGTATAGCTATAAAAATACTAGAGAAACACTATGGTGGACGTGTCGTTTGATAGTTGAAGAATTAAAAAAAAGGCTGTGAGAGCGCCAGAATGAAAATCCCGAGAAAAATCCACGCGAAACTTGTAAGAAAACAGATTCTTTCGGAAACACTTCAAAGAAATGAAAATTTGTAGTTAATACAACCTGAAAACATTATGTTGTACGACTTTGAAAAGGAGAGAAAAAAAATATAAAAAAGTGAGGATAAAAAAGGTTTCAAGCGTTGTCCTTTTGCGGGTCTATTTTGTCGTCCGTTATGTCCAAAAGAAAATAAAATTTTCATCGATCGCAAGAAACGGGGGTTCGTTAAAAATGTATGTATTTCTACCGTTAATAATTTTAGTTATCTAAAAACAAGTCCTGATATACTTCCGCTGAATTTGCTATTTCCGTTTCGCGTTATCATTTTCCTCGGGAATGCATAATATTCACGGTCTAGTCGTGTATCGGTGAATGATACGGAAACGGTTCAAGCGGTCAGAAATGGAGGAGCATCTACCCTATCGAACGCGAAGGCTGCGGGGCACGCGAACGGTTTGATAATTTGATAATCGCTCGGAGGTGTGTCGACGCTCTCGGAATCGCGAGAAGCACCGAGAGAGAGTCTGCGGCCAAGCGAGTCATGTTAATTGCCAAGCAATCTGTCGACGATAATGCGCGACGACGGTCAGTTTTGAGAAATTACGGATATCGCGTTATGGACGTTATCCAAGCGAGCGGTACACGCGTCTGCCGTTGCTCGCGATAAATACGCAATATGTATCTCGGGACCACGCCGGAAACGCAAGACCTCGAGGAATTTATCGCGCCGCACAGAAAGCTATGCATACGATTCGCGATTTATGCGAACATTGTTTCCCACGTGAGAGATATGCCGAGCACGCTTGCAACTCGCATGCGAGGAGCGAAAGCCTCGAGAAAGCTCAGGGACGTTGGTGGTCCACGGATCTCATCGACGACAACAAATTCGCGGATCGTTCTACCTTCTACGATCTATGCGGTTAGGGTTGCCTTCTATAAAATCGAGAATCCAATACGAACAGCAAAAAAAAATCAAAACCCCAGACTTTTCCGTTTGAAACCCAGACACTTAACTACCACTGCTATGAAAACATTGCACTCGTTTAACGCTAAACCTACCACCACCGGTCAGAATGACCGGTTCCAGATTTTTTATTTAAAATGAAATCTAAATAAATCCAATCTTGTCGTTGTCATAAGGGAACATGTACCAGTTACAAGGAACTACGATCGAACTAGAATCTAACTAGATTTTCGATCGAAACACGAATCGCGGCCCGTGACTTTTAAATCGCGAATTTTTGTTCTAGTTTGAACACTCATATTATTGGATAGAAACGTAATCTCGTTCAATCGTGTCCACCGCGATCTGCGGTGAACCTTCCTCTATCAAATGAACATTTTTGCAGCTCAAAATATGCTCGTACAAGGATAAAAAGTCGCGGGCTGCAACCCCATGTCTCAACCCAAAATCTAGTTAGATTCTAGTATCTTTCCCCCTAAGGCTAGACTTTACACAATCCAACAACTTCAAAAAAATCTTCAAATTAGTTATCTTGAATGTGATATTTCGATTATAGAAATTCCGCAATAAATAGACGTTGCTGTACGAGACACTCTTAAAAATTTGAACAACAGGGAAAGCATAAGAAAACGGGAGAGACGGCAACCCTGAGTGCACGTCTAACAAGATAGAATTCGAGGTACGGGACCGCCGATATCTGTCGGAGTTGATTGAAATAGAAGGTCGAATTCGATTCGAGGCGCCAAGGCGATAGACTTCGCGGGAGGTGCTTGTTCTACGGAACTCGACAGATCCGATTCCGAATCAGGGATCGATAGAGGCGGAAGCTGGACGTTGTAAATTGCGAATCCGTGACGTTGTGCAACGAACAACGCTGTCAGAACCGAGAGAAAACCGAAGATGCTTCGAAGGGAATCACCCATGACACGTAAAAGTTTCGTTTCGGAGGCGTTGCTCGTTGTTCCGAGAACTGGAGGATCGGTGATCGAGCCTGTTAGTCATGGTTCTCGGTACAAGAGCACGGTGTTCGCGCGAATCGTCTCCCGATTCGAGGTTAAGCGCTCGCGGAGAAACGGCAAAAGAGAAACTCTCGGCGAGGCGGGCAGGGAGGACGAGACCGGTCGAGAAGAGACGAGGCAAGGCGAGGCAAGGCGAGGCGAGGCAAGGCGAGGCAAGGCGAGGCGAGGCGAGGCGAGGCGAGGCGAGGCGACACGCGTCGGGAAGCTGACGCGCGCGTTTTACGAAAATCTTCCATGGCCAACGGGGTCACCCACGAACCTTAGCAGGAGCGTCGTCGAAGGATAACGCTCTTGTGTGCTCGAATATCTTAACCCTTACACGGCGGTCCGTTACGAAACCAAAGTCTAACGTCACGTCTTATGAAAATAGAAGATGTCCCACATACCGGGACCAATGATCGCGCGCCGCGTTCCCCCTCTCCAGCGGAGACGGAACCATCGAATTTTCGATCGTCGATCTCGCCTTCGATCGTTCCGGTTTAGAGAGACCGGGGCTAAAAGTTCTCCAAGTTTTCCGAGAAAGAAAGAACGCGCAGAGTTCTCGTTTTCAGTTGTTTTCGTTATAAACGTGGATAAAGACACTCTCTGTCGTCCATTGTGTTTTTAACGAAAGCTTCGAGACAAGTAAATATTATTCGATCATTACTTTCATATGTCACTGAATCTTTTATCCTTCTCGATGAAATGACAATTAAGAACATGTTGTAATAGGTTTTAGTAGTTATTTCATACCAATGGCTAAAATATTTTTGCAGATTTCCACATGTGTCAATTGGAGCAAATTCTTACTGTGACTTTGGGATACGTTGTATATAATTCCTATCGTCTTTCAGTTTTTAAAAAAGGTATTATATGGTTAGAATTTTATTTGAAAGAAAATGAAAACAATCGCGAGATACTTCAATATCTGTCGCATGACTTTGTTAAGATTGATTAAAAAACTAAAAGATTGACAAGAGGCTAAAAAAAGAAAATATTGTCTTTAATAAACATGATTTTAAACGTTCATCGATTTATTTTGGTCTCTTTCCACAAGAAGCTAGAAAATTAACGTTCCAACGTGCACGAAAATTTAACTGGCACAACATTCTACCTTCTCGGTGGCTACAGAATTTAATGTTCGAGTTATTATATTGTTTTGATGTTTGGTTAAACGTAGCATGTTACGTAGACCTAAATAACTCGATATTGTTTAGATAATAGTGTTGTATTTCATTAAAAAATGAAATATTTCACTGAAGTTTTAATTGCTAGCAAAATTTTAGTCTTTAGTAACAACTTGCACCGCAACGAGGCAAAGAGTTCTGCCTCGCCCGAGACGAATAAATGAGAAAAAATGTTAAAAACCTGTTACAATATTTTAATAAACTAATTTTTAATATATCTAATATCACTATCTTTAGTCTTCCCTATCGTACGACGACGCTTCTGTTGTCAACGGCGCTTCGAAACGCGGTCGAAGCATTCGCGAGTCGCGCCAACGCCGGGAGAGATCGGCAGATAGTAGACTCGTTCCGATCTCAAAGATGAAATAGTGAAAGTAGTCGTTCGGCTCGAGCGATTTTTCCACTATTTTCTGCACTTTCACTCGGCGCCCCGAGTCCTTCGTGTTATCGGGTTATCCTCTGAATCGGCCGTTTTCGAAACGGTCTATACGATTTCCGGTGAACGGAAAAAATTCGAATCGATCCGCGACGGCGCCCGACGACACGATGAAAAGAGAATCCATCGATCGTCGTTGCAAAAACCTTTTGAAAGGCTCTCTCCCGACCGGCATCGCGCGACGACCCGTCTCGGCAAATGACAGCGAGAAGGGAAAAACGGTTAATTTCTCTCGCGTGAGAAACAACTCTCGTTTCGAGTCGAAAAAATCCGAGTGCTGGTCCGTTCGTAAAAACTGAACGGTAATCGGGGCCAGGATAACGTTTTTCGAGAGTTTGAAGCGCGAACGACTCGGTTTCACTCGAAACGACCTACATCGACGACCGCTTATTCCTGCCGCTGCTGCCGCTGCTGCTCGAGGCAGGACTAAGCGGGAAAAGCAACCAACAGAAAAATGCGTTACTAACGAGTAAAGCTGGTGTCCGATAACGAGCCCGATTCCGTCCCGTCCCGTTCCGTATCGACGTTGGTGAGAACCGAGTTTTCCCTTTTGGGGACAGCAACCTTCTCTCGGAAATGGCGATCACGATTTCATATTCAAATCATTTGTGACACTAATTATTTGGCGTATTCAAAACTAATTGTCGTTTAAAAAATTATTATTTTCAATTTATGAGGGTCGTTGAAAAAAGAATGAAATTTCAATCGTGTTTCTTGCAATTGATAAAGACTATTATTATATTGCATAAAGAACAAGAAGAAGAAGGCAAAAGTTCCATAACAAAATAATGAAAAAGTCTTCGTGCGTTTACGACACCAACTTGAAACGTTGGATCAATTAAAAGAATTAAGAACGTCGATGTATTATTTTCAATGCACGGGGATCGTTAAAGAGTGAAATTCAAATTGTTCTTTTTGCAATTGATATTTTCACGCACGCGTTTCAGAGGAAGATACGGTAAATCCTCAAATCAAGAGAAACGCTCGGGGGTCCACGTTCTCTCTTAGATCATGAGGTGCTACTATTTCTTTGTGACCTTGCAGACCGCGCCGAACGTAGACAAGGACAGCGAGTGTAAACACGGACCACGTGGCCGAAGGCACAAGACTCGCAACATGCCTCGAACGCTCCCGCTGTTTTGTTTACATTTCCGAGATCGTAAGATGGACACGATTTTAAAAAGGACTTCCCGTGTAACAAATTTGAAAAATGAAAAATATTCTTTGTTTACGTAAACAGCTTAACGTCTGAAAGATATTTCCTCGAGGAATAGAAGCTTGCAAATTAACGGAGCTACAACTCGTTGGAGGTTTTTGAACCACTCATTTTAGTTAACCCCTTGCCGTACCATTTTCTTTACAGTTGCGCCGATTAAAACGTCTTTATGCACAAAAATCTCGTAGAAGGGAAAGGAAAATGTATATTTGTTGTACGGCTACATTGGCTTTAATGCTTAAATATTGATCACAAACGAATCAAATTTTATTTCATCTCAAATGAAACGCGTAACATTCATATTTGTTAGACTTTGTTAAGAACCTTCGTCACGAGTCTGGCTCGTCAAAGAACGGCAACGGGGTTAATTCTACATTTTAAATTTAGTTAGTAATATTTCGTTCAAAGCGATATATAGAGTTATTTTCGTTTCAACGCTTTTGTAAATTACCCATCGAACAAACAAGACTCGAAATGCAAACGGACGGGTCTCGAACGGTATTCTGTGATCACCTTCTCGGAATGCAGAAATAAATTATCCCGGATTCCGTAGGATGAAAACAAACTGGTTTACAACCGTTTTGTCCGTTATTTTTGCTCAGGGTAGGTATCTGCGTTTCAGAGGAGTGCGGCGATAATAAGGGCTCAGGTAGAGACGCGCAAGCGGGGAAAACAATGGGGGGAAACCCTAATGGATCACCGAGAGTTTATAGCGCAAAGGCTGCATGATCGATGGTAAATAGGAATAAGGTAAAGTTTCCAAAGAGGAACCTGCTTAAAACTGTTCTGTCGCACCACCAACTTTTTATGGCTTTTCTCGCGCGTTCCGGTCCCCGTTCGACAACGAGCAGCGTTCAATGAATAATAACCCCTCCCGGACAAATATGTCGCCCAATTCGAAGAATAATCCCGTTCGTCGAACAAAAGAAATCTGTCGTTTTCCCCTCAGGTAGTTTTCCACTTTCCGAAGAGATACTCTCCATTCAAAGTTTATAAAGTTTAGCAATTCGAGGCCGTCGACTGATTTCGACTATATTCGAATCGACTCGATATATTATCTTGTAACATTCTGTGTAAAATACTCTGTAAATTGTCGGCGAATATCTTTTTCTCTCCAGAATTTTCTGACGACAATTCGATCCGGAGATATTGTTTATCGTCGGTCGCATAACGTTGCGCAATACGTTTGTCAAGCTCGTTCCGCGTCCGAACAACAACGATCGTCGATCGTCGATCGTCCCTGTCGAGATGGCGCCGTTTATCGAATACAAAAGAAGACGTACGGGTCTGATAAGCGAATGAAAAATTAATCTCCCATCGGTACACGATCGTCTAGTGTTTGCTCGGATTATCGCGAAATACTATTTCATCCTAGCGCAGCGCGGCGCGGCGACGCGATAAAACTCGGACGCAGAAATCCAGCGGTGCACGAAACACCGAACAAAAATCCTATACAGTTTATTATAGAGCTTTATAGAGTCGATAGAGCCAACATATAATACACGGTCGGAGCAACCTCTGTGCGATCCGATCCACAACCTCTTCGCAAAAGTATCCACGTCAAATTCTATCACTCTGTTTCTCATCGACATCGAACCGTTAGTGCGAATACAGGAACACGCGGTGCAACGATAATCGTGGTGCAACTAATTAACGGAGTGGTAAGTGCGGGTGGTGAATATTCTTCGATCCTTGCGGCAAACGATTGTTTATATAGAAAAACAATTAGCAGGAGAAACCGAGGCAAGTCGATATTCGTTTCTGCAATTTTTCTGTTGGAAAAAATCCGAGAAATATACGATAGACTATTCGTCCCGTGCGTCGCTATTTTTAATTTTACTCTTTCCATCGATACATCAAATATTATCTCGCGTTATTTCACCAGATTTTGTTTTTTAATACTATTTCGAACCATTTTTCCAGAAATAGAAGAAATTAATACAATTAAATGAAGAAAACTTATACGCTGTGCTAGCCTACTGCAAAATGGAGATGCACCAATGTGCTCTTCCATCGGAGGTAATTACAAGAATAAATAATAAAACGGAAGAAAACTGTATTTTCGAAACTAATTCATTATTAATCTAGGACTTTTAATATAAAAAAAATACAATTTTGCTAAAAGTACGATTTTACTCAATTTAATTTCTAAAGCAACAAAACAAGGATATCTCTTTGCAAAGTTTGTTTTTGCAATTTGTCTCTGTGTAATTACTGGACACCGGATCTTTATGTAAAATAAAAATTGTCTGCGTCGATTCCAAGAAATATAAACCAAATAGAATGCTACTTCCTCCCTTAATAATTTTAACAGATGAGAAATCATATATTGACATCTTCAATGTAAAAAATTTTCCTACAATTTTGAATTTCATTTACTCAATTCTCCTATAAACGCACGAAGATCCGCTGTCTGGTAATTACTGACCAACTTTTGTTTAAAAATTTTCTTTATCAATTTATCGGAAATGCGAGAAAAATTAAATTGATGAAATAAGAAGATTAAAATTTTTCTTGAATTACAAGGTACTACTTCGATCAAACTTGAACAGCTAAACTCGTTTGTTAATTGAAGTTCAATGTACAAAGAACCGGTAACCAAAAAATCAGAGATACTTTTTTTCGTACTTTTTCGAAAACTGAAGTCAAAAATGATAAACATACAACATGAAACATTTTTGAATATTGTTAATATTTAAACAAACTTTTTCTGCAATTTCGAAGGTCTTTGTACATTAAACGTAGCTTACAAGAAGTCAAAAAGAAAACGTATAGATATTTTCAATTTTATTTTACGCATGAAAAACGATAAATTCATAAATTAGGAAAAATTTTAATCAATTACAACGTGAATTTCTTCAGATTTACTACTTCAAAAATTGAAATTTTTAGCCTTGCATCGAACATGTAGACGGATTGAAAAATCTACAGAAATATTTGCTTCGCCGCTAGCAAAACGAATATGCAACATGAAATAACACGGATATAAATTTCATCGAAAGGAAGAGTTAACTAACGAATCTCGAATATGTTGCCGTAACTGTGCTTACACAGTGTCCAGATAATATTAACTATTTTTCCGGTCTACGCCAAGGAGTTTGCAGTTGTTCGTCGGAGAGCATGAATGGTGGCGAGTTCTCGAAACGGATGGATACTTTTGTGATTGGTCGGGTGCGTTAACCTTGTACAGATCGCGTTACCACAGTCAACCCTCTCGTAACGCGATTAATGATAATAAAGAAAACTCGAAACTAGTCCAAATCGAATCAAAATAATTAAAAGAATGACAAGATTTAACCCTTAGCACTCGAGTGACGCCTCTGAGGCGACATTAATAATTGCTGTACCATTAATTAAAATATTGTTTACATTATTAGATCTGTCGGTATCTAATCAATTACTCGACATTTAAGTATTGTATGTGGTATTACATCAATTTCATATCTAGCAAATTTAAAAAACCATACGGGATGGAAATATTCTAGATCGCAAGAAATGTTTAATTTTCCAGTTAAGATAGCACCGAGTGCAAAGTGTTAATTTATTTAAATGTTGCACGTGTTCTAATAAAGATATTCGTTAAATAATTTCTTATGAAAGCATTTATTATAATTTGTTATAATTTCTGTAATTGTAAAACAAAAAATCTAGAACCGCGCACTTGGTTTAGTTTTAAACAAAATTTCATAGAAATCGCGTTGTACGAGGGTTGACCAACCAGAATGGATTTGTTAATGTTTGTTTGTACATACCTTCGGCACAGCTTGCAAGGAATTTCCCGTTGCTGGAAAAGCTCACGTCGAGAACAGGTGCGGTGTGTCCCTTTAAAGCTCCAACCATCCACGAATGCGTGAATTCTTGTTGCGCCTCGCGTCTTTTCTTGTTCTTGGCACGTTTGTTGCTAGAAGCGCTAACTCCTCCAGTTGTCCCAGTTCCAATCGAAACTGATCCGCTCGTGGTCTCCCTGGACTCGTCGAATTTCACTTTTTCCGACACCTCGGCATCTGTATCCAGAAAACATCCTTTACTTAAGCTGAACGCTTAGAAAACAACAGGGAGAACAACGCGTCCGAAACCATCCCCCCTTTGCACTACACCCTTACGAGCAAAAATTGAAAACTAGAATTAAAAAAGACTGCAAGTGACCAGATATACATATTTCACTAAAGTAAAACTATGAAGCAGAACACCGTTGAATATCACAGAAAACTTTGGTTGTTGACGTAAAGATTGACACGACTCCCGAACGCGGTATAATTACGATTGTCATTAACCGTGTAACAAGCGATAATTAATATAGTCGTTTCTCTGCGTACGAAAACGAACTTGCACCCGGCGGTAAGGAAATTTGACAAAATTCTGTCCCGTTAACGTTAATCGCAGTACTGTCTATAATTAAACAGAATACTTACACACAGAATGTACAGGGTACACAAAGAGTGTACGAAGTCCGCACTGACTTTAACAACACGCGTACCTAACTTTCTGATGGCTAACTGTCAGTAACTTTGACAATAATCAAGATTCGGGCGAGAGAGACCTCGTAACTAAAGCGACTAGTACTAGATGCACTGTTGCAAGTTGTACCTCAGCGCTGGTTCGACGCCCTTTTATACATCCTTGTCAGGTATACAAGTATTATGGGGGTGAACATCCCCACTCTCGAAATCCAAAATTTTGCCCAACGGCGGCTACCTTCTTAATCCCGTCGGTGCGTGCGTCAGATCAATGACGTTTCCACAGTCGGGCAAAAATATTATTTAAATAAAAATTTCGAATAACGTGTTTCAAACGTACTTGGTAAAAAAAGAACCACATCATTCGAAATTTTTATTTGTATCAAAGTTTTGCCTAACTTTGTCCTATTTAACCGGCATTGTAACCGGTTTCGAAATCTATACCTTACTCAACATTCACTTTAACTTATCCATTATTAACAAATAACTTGACAGAGGTAATTAATTGTACATTTACTGAACTATAAACAATGTATTTGTACAATACATTTAACACGTTGACTGTCGGATGATAATTCTAGAAATGTGCCTCAAAATCAAAATTAAATTAGCGAAACTAAAACTGAATGGACAAAAAATCAATTTATTAAACAAAAAAAAAAGAATCCTAGACATGTTCCCCAAAATCAAAATTGAATTAGTGAAACTAAAACTGGAAAGACAATACTGATCATGGATATTCCTCAATTAAACTGAATCTACTCGACTGAAATAAAAATCAATTAATTCAACAAAAAAAGGAATCCTAGAAATGTTCCTCAAAATCAAAATTTAATTAGTGAAACTAAAACTGAAAAGACATATCTGATCATGGCTATTCCTGCAACCCTACTTCATATTCGAATGCGAATTCAATTGAATCTATTCGACTACAATAAAAATGAATTTATTAAACAAAAATGAAGCCTAAAAAAGTTCCTCAAAATCAAAATTCAATTAGTGAAACTAAAACTGAAAAGACATATCTGATCATGGCTATTCCTGCAACCCTACTTCATATTCGAATGCGAATTCAATTGAATCTATTCGGCTACAATAAAAATGAATTTATTAACCAAAAATGAAGCCTAAAAATGATCCTCAAAATAAAAATTTAATTAGTGAAACTAAAACTGAAAAGACATATCTGATCATGGCTATTCCTGCAACCCTACTTCATATTCGAATGCGAATTCAATTGAATCTACTCGACTAGAATAAAAATGAATCTTGGAAATGTTCCTCAAAATCAAAATTGAATTAGTGAAACTAAAACTGTATGGACAGAACTGATCATTGCTATTCCTGGAAACCTGCTTCATATTCGTATCAGAATTCAATTGCATCTACTCGACTGGAATTAAAATGAATTCATGATGGTTGGTTGAATAATAGTGTCATCAAAACATGTACATATGTATGTACGATTGACGTGGCATTGAACGTGTTAAACGAGGAAAAGCCAAGAAATGAGAAACAGGTGCAGTCGCGAGTGCGTGGCGTTCGACGCTGTCGCGAACCGTAATCTCTGATAAAAGACATTTATGCGCCCATGCGGAAAAGTCATAGATTTCCAAGCAGAAGAGGTTCTCGAACTACATAATACCTCTCACATATACGTTGAATGGATCTCTCGCAATAAACAAAATACACGTTGTAGCGTTATTAATAGCCGAACGAAACTTCGGGCGTGCAATAATATTACGGATTCGTGTCCAGCGAGAACTATGGCTGCGTTCGACGTGTAATGTATTACGTCTCGCGGTACATCGGCAGTGTTCAATATTTATATTTTTTAGTAACCTTTCCAATTCTAGGCGTAATGTTTTGTTTGTAGGATTTGCGACGCGGTGCTCGTACAGATTCAATTATTTATCATTACTAGAAAGCGGATCTTTATGCAAAATAACATTTTTATACATCAATTGCAAGCTATAGGAGCTAGGTGAAAACTTATTTTATTCATTAATGATTTTTATATATTAAAACTAGTATATCAGCATTGTTAAACTCTTTTAAACATTACGTCTTTTAGTATGTACGTCTCACGGTACAGCGGCAGTGTTAAATATTTAAATTTTTAAGTAACCTTTCCAATTCTAGGCGTAATGTTTTGTTTTTAGGATTTGCGACGCGGTGCTCGTACAGATTCAATTATTTATCATTACTAGACACCGGATCTTTATGCAAAATAACATTTTTATACATCAATTGCAAGCTATAGGAGCTAGGTGAAAACTTATTTTATTCATTAATGATTTTTATATATTAAAACTAGTATACAAGCATTGTTAAACTCTTTTAAACATTACGTCTTTTAGCATGTACGTCTCGCGGTACAGCGGCAGTGTTAAATATTTAAATTTTTAAGTAACCTTTCCAATTCTAGGCGTAATGTTTTGTTTTTAAAATTTGCGACGCGGTGCTCGTACAGATACAATTATTTATCATTACTAGACAGCGGATCTTTATGCAAAATAACATTTTTATACATCAATTGCAAGCTTTAGGCGCTAAAGAAAACTTTATTTTCCTCGGTAATGATTTTTATATGTTAAAAATACTATATCAGCATTGTTAAACTCTGTTAATCATTTTCCTGTTTTGAATTACACCTACTCATTTTTGTGATAAATGCATAAAATTAATAGAATAAATAATAACCATACGATTGTTGTTGAACCATTGTAAAAACATTTGTTAACTATGTTCAGACTATTTTTATATCATTTTTCGGAAAAATATTTTTGGGACACTTTCGGCCACTAGTCATTTACGGATTTGTTTTTCCTTTTAAGGGGGAGCAGGTTTAACGATCGCTGACGCTGCTTATAAAAGATATAAGTACAGGCAGTAGACAATAGTTCGAGCTGTTTCAAATAATATCTTTTATAATATGTATGCACGACGCTTTCCTTTTCACTTTAGAGACGCAGATACAACAATATCTCTAAACCCTAATAAAACACTGGGTTTATTACCGAATAAGACGCTCAGTAAAGATAAAAGACTTACGAGTCGCGTCGATGCACAATTCCATGAGAGAAATTTAAGATAGACCTTTAACACAATCCGTAAATTACCACAAAAAAACATCTGATAACGAAAATAAAACCTGGACTTGACCGTGATTCATACCTGATTCCAAAAGTCTTCAACGGTTCCGCGGTCGGAGACCATAGACGCTGTGCACCAACCGGCGTCGTTGAAATTACTTTCGAAATATTCGAATATATGCACATAGTATTATTTTCGTTTTTTTGTGCTACGCAAGTTTTAAAATCTGGAAGATGTTTCTCTGAACGCTGGAACGTTTAATATTACATAATATATTTTTAAGATTCAGAAAAAGATGTACAACTTAGGAAAAACGTTGAAAAAAGTGGTTTTTATATTTATTAAGTATGACGTATCACTCGTAGGAATTCGAAAAAATTGAGCCTAATACTTACGGTAATGTCTCATTGCTAAATTGAATCTGTGTTAGTGCTCTTTACATTTCTGTATGAAATTTGCATTTTTCCGATTTTTTTTCGTGTTTCTCATTTTTTACAATCAGAGTTTGCAATGGAAAAATCTGAAAATGATATCTAGTATGTAGCTTAGTATCGGAAATGTGTCAAATATTTTTCAGATTTTTTAATTTTCAATAAATAGGGAAAATAGGCTAAAATCTGGTTTTTCGATTTTTCTCAATAACTACCCTTGGAGATGAGATATGGGGCTGAAACTTGGCAGAGAGGGGTCTTTTTGTGTAGGCTATCGAATGGTCCAAGCTCGATTAAAAACCTCCCGCGGGCGAATTTCTGTTAGAAAACTACGTCTCCAATAACATAAACGTTTCGCGACAGCACCATGAATTCCGGGAGTATCGATCGCTCGGTGACTTGCCGCCAAACATATACCTTGCTTCAAAAGTCCATGACTATGAAAATTTCACGAATTTTTACTTTATTTTCCACAGAGCATTCCTACAAAGTGAAACTACAAGATTCTGTACAAATCAAAAAATCGATCTTTTGACGAAAACCACAAAGAAATTCCCGCGTTAAATCTCCGCGTGGTACGGCGGAGTCATTCGGGACCCGGGGTTTAACGGCGGAGGTAATCCCGAGCGGCGTCAATATTTTTCTAGTGAAATATCGGTGGGGACCAAAAGGAATCCGGCATAGTTATAGAACTCCAAGGTATCCTAAAATTAATCGGTGCGGCGAAACCCTCAAGGAATACGCATAACTCTGTACGGACGCTCAATGACAAAGAGAAAGAAAAACGATAAAACTGTAAATACGAAGGTAAGGCGAGGGGGAAGAAAGGAAGCGAGGTATACAATCTCCAAAGAAATGATCCGACTCGCATTAGGCTGTAATGTTTGTTCATTTTAAAAGTAGCTTGTTTACGCCTGCTTCTTGAAGGTACGCGACAGTTTTTATGGAGCGTCCGGACAGGCGGTCGCGGGATTTGCACGAAAACAAGGGAACTCGCCGCGACATAAAAGGACGGGGCTTAGAGAAAACCTAACTCCTACTCGCAATAAAGTATTATACTCTCACCCAGTAACCTGGAGTCGTTATTGCAAGTCGGGTGAAAACAACCCGAGATAAGTAAGTTACCTGCCGTTTCTAACAGAAAACGGTTAAATCGGTGCGTTCGCACCAGCGAAACTAATCGCGATGGGTTTCTTTGTCTCGGGTATTCGTGGAGCGTTGCCTGTGTCGGCGCGTAAAATCAAACAAAGATAGAAGACGTATCAACCGAGGCTCTGTCGTCCTTGATGAATTTCATGAACGCCAACGAAAGCAATCTTATCTTGACATCGACGAAATAAAAAAGAGTTACATTTTTCGCTGGAACACTATGTCGCGTTTACCTCTGATACGTCGTTGCAATCCATTAAACAGTCGTCATCGCTCTTGAAAGAGCAGTCGCATTTTTACGCGGTTCAAAACAAAGTATAAAACTAATCTTGCGCAAATGCCGAGGAATCGCACAGTCTACGCGGTTTCGAGCCGCCAAGGTCGCCCGTACATGCTAACGTCTACGGTCGCGCGGAATGATACACATTTTTTTGTTTATGCCGTATAATTGGCGAATCATCGTGAATATATATCACCCCTTTTTTTCCGGTGTTATATCGACGCATTCGACGTTACCGCGGCCGAGACGCGTCGACGAAGTCACCGATCATGATTGCATAACCGGCAACCATTACCATTTGGCCGATGTATCGGATGAAACGAATAGGAAAAAAACGTAACCAATCTGATAAACGACATCGTGTAACGCAACGTGTGCCGATGATTAATCCGCTGCGGTTTCGATTACATGCACCGATGTATGTACAAATATGTACGTAAAAATTCCGGCATTTTTCGAAACCATTACCATAAAACAACGACGACCTTCACTGCATTATCCTTATCATTCCGCCGTGTCGAGTCGCGTGGAAACGACGGAGGGATGGGGTTATGGGGGCCATCTTCTTTCCCACCGTCTTTCTTTCAGATCGCTCGCATGCGTCTACTTGTTGCGCAGCAGAAATTTATTTACATTTAAACGAGCCGTTGCTCTGGTCGTAAATTATTCGATGATGCTAAAGCACGATAAAAGTAACGTACGAAGAATTATTTCCTACAATCGTGCTGCACGAGCGGCTCGAGACAGAAGCAAAACCCCTGCAGTCCGATATTTGGGCTAATAACACTGTCCAATAGACAAAAATTATTTCTATTCCCCTTATGCGATTATTATAGAGTTTCTCTTGCGCTCATTCCGAATCTGTCCTTAATTTTTCTCCTTTGCAAAGAGTTTCTGAGAAAATTGAGTTTAAAAAAAGACATATTTTTCAACTTTGGACTAATATTGTGATGTTATTATAAAAGATATTGAATTGTTCTTTACGGCAAAAGATTCTGCAGACTTTTTTTCTTTTCTTTTTTTAATACATTATGATTGTTTAAACATGTTTAACCGACTGTGTCAAGGGACTCCGGCCTGTGTTTTTCGTTAATAACTCCTTAACAAAGCCGCGGACGCCATTTTTGCAACGGAATATGTCGCTTCGAACGATCTCAGGAACCTTCCATTTCCGGATGTTGAAGGAATTTCGAGACACCCTGTAGAATATAGGAAGACAAAGATACACATTTTCTCCTGATCGTAAAATAAATAAATTTTATTGGGAGCCCACTTTAAATATCGTTTTAAAATGCCGTTTTTGTCGGTAAATAGAAAAATTATTTTTATGTCTATGATATGTACGCGTCCGCTCAAAATTATGTGGGCGACACGTTTAATTTTTTATGCGGTCTAGTTTATACAGTTAATAATAAATTCATTAGATATCTCACTTATAATTATATTTTAATTTACACAGGAAATACGGTAAGTATTTAATCTTTTTAACTTACTGCTTATCAACATTTTTTTTTAACTTCCGTTGATAAAAATAAAAAATAAGGTATCAACAGAAGTTAAAAAACGTTGATAAGCGGTAAGTTAAAAACATTAAATACTCACCTTATTGTCTGTGTGAATGAAAATATAATTATGAAAAATAGATAACTAATTTAAATTACATTTCAGTCACAAATAGCTTACAAGAAATGCCAGCGACAATCCCAGCGATACGTGGAGTGATCGTTCGTCAAGTGATATACGTCAAGTAAACGTTCAAATACTTCGTTACATTTATTCGTATAGTGTTTTATATATGAGAATACAATATACTTTCGAACCAGTGGGTTATCAATTCATTTCGATAAAAAAATTATTTCATTAGATTTGTTCACGACAATCGTTTTTTCGCAAAATCCTGAGGCGGTAGACAAATTTTGAGACGAGATTTGAAATCAGTGTGAAAAAATCTAATGAGAATGATGTATAGCACGTTAAAAAAGAAAATTTTCCGCACGTAGTAGTGGAAAGACCACAATTTTTTTGAAATTGTTAAAGTTCAACGCATTTTATCAAGGTTAATAAACGTTCGTACCACAATCTCCATAATTATCCCATAATCTGCAAAGTTTCTGCTTTCATTTAAAAAAAATTTCATGGCTCTATCTCATTTCTATCGAAAGTTCTTTGATTTTGACACAGATTTCGTCGGTTTTACCCACTGTGTGTGTGCGGCGCCTCAATGCTCCGCCACTCGGAATTTTTGCGTGACAGAACTATTTTATTATAAATCTATTGTTATTATAAAGTCAAACCATTGTCATTTATTTCAATAATTCATCATAGATTTCAAGATATGGATGTTGGCCACGAATTCGGCCGAATTCGTCACCGGTCTCGAGGGGATCACCCCGGTGGTAAGGGTACAATTTTTGTATTTTCGTAACGACT
The DNA here is from genome assembly GCA_028455805.1 of Lasioglossum figueresi. Taxonomy (NCBI): domain Eukaryota; kingdom Metazoa; phylum Arthropoda; class Insecta; order Hymenoptera; family Halictidae; genus Lasioglossum; species Lasioglossum figueresi. Next base: position 14,160,472 of record CM052191.1, on the reverse strand, counting down.
ACGTAAAGACAAAGAAACAGAAATTTCGTGAAAGTTTGCCCGATGATTTGAACTGTTCAAACAGGACCGTTTATTTTGGTCGAACACCGTGGCCCGTGAGGTCACATTGAAGTTCCCGAGACTAGAAGGGAAAGAATAAAAAATGGACCTAACCTCAACCCAGTTCTACGGCACAATACAGCAAGGTAAACATCCAAGTAAAACAGGACAGAGGCTACGACCGCGCTGTACCCACGTTTACGTGGTGTCACGACGGTCCGTGATCTACGTTTACGGCGATTACTGTATCGCGAGTTCAGCGCCAAGGAACTTCGTCGCGTAATACGCGTCCGATTCGTCAACTCCCATTTAAGGGAGTAGACTCCTTTTCACAGGATTGCAAGGGTGCGGGATTCGCGTTCTCATTTCTCGATAATACAAAAATGCGGGTTTTCAGTAGTCAAAAGCGATAGATAAAAAGATCGATCTAGAACGCTATCGCCCTCGAAAGTCCTATTTTTACGTGTACGCGGCGTAATTTGCATTATTCGGCAGCGTGTAACTATGAAGATAGCTACTATCTTATAATGCAAATTATAATAATGCAAATCACGCTGCCAATTGACAATTGGCGCCGATCCGACTGTACCAACACGCGTTAGATCGCGCTCTGATTGGCCTGTGTTTTTCGTTAATAACTCCTTAACAAAGCCGCGGACGCCATTTTTGCAACGGAAAATGTCGCTTCGAACGATCTCAGGAACCTTCCATTTCCGGATGTAGAAGGAATTTCGAGACACCCTGTAGAATATAGGAAGACAAAGATATACATTTTCCTCTGTTTGTAAAGTAAATAAATTTGTATGGAGTGCGTCTAAACTTCTGATTTTCAAAATCACTCGACTAATTTAACTTTCCCATTGTCGCGGTACCGAACGATAGTGCACAGTAACAATTTCGATTTTTTGAAAAATTCTGAGGTCGCAGACAAATTTTGAAATCAGTTTTGGAATCAGCGTGAAAAAAGTCTACGGGGAATAACGTATAGCATGTTACAAAAATTTTTTTTCGCGCGTGGTATTGAAAAAACCACAATTTTCTTCAAATTATGCAAGTTTAACGAATTTTTTCAAGGTTAAAAAACGTTACCAACAATCCGATACCAAAATCGTACCACAATCTCCATAATTATCCCATCATCTGAAAAATTTCAGCTTTCATTTAAATAAAATTTCATGGCTCTATCTCAATTCTATCGAAAGTTCTATGATTTTGACACAGATTTCGTCGGTTTTACCCACCGTGCGCGCCGCGATGATTGAATCTCTGAGTTTTGAGAAAATGTTCTTTCACAGTTGCTGATCTCTGTACGCGCAGCAGCGTGCTATCTGCTCGAAGAAAAGGAACAATGAAATATGGCTACCGCAGCCGAAATTTTTCCTATGGTTTCTGGGTCACTAGGGTGGCCGTTAAAACATCGTATCGAACACGGAACGACGGAAATCGAAAATAACGGTATCGCTGGGCTACCTCGGTTGTTCCGAACACACGATAGCTTATCATCGTGATTAGTCAACAACGCGAAGATCACCCGAATCACACGACCGCGACGATTGCTACCGTGCTGATACGTACATACGTATTTGGATGCGAACGACTCTAGGGCCGTTTTCATGATAATTCCGTGAGGAAGGATTTATCAAAGGGTCGCAAACTTCTAGCCTCTCACGAACCGGATTATATCAATTCAAGAAATAACGTGTTTCCACTGTGCCCTGTTTTGCTCTCGATATACTTTCACTGTAGGGAAGACCAGGGCTAGTTTTACTAACTTTTAACATATTTAATCTTTACCAATGAGCCATTAGTATTTTGCTGACTTGTACATCAAAAATTGACTTAGGTGTACAGATTTAATTTTGAAAATCGCTTTGATTGAACCTAGTTGTAGTTTTAATTCGTTCACTATAGAGTGTCTATTTCGAACTGTGATTCTATCGTAAATTATTTATACGATTAATACGCTTTATTCGCGTTTAAAATCTAGATATAAAATTAATCAGTGTTTTTTCGCACTATTATTTTCTCGTACGCTAAATCGTTCGCGTTTCGCGGAACCGTGAATAATGTTAGCTCCACAATATTCTAAAATATTCCGGATCTCGCTCAAACGGTTTTTAAGAGGCTAAAATCTTTCACTGTTCGAAGACGTTCGATTACTTTGAATTTCCGAATCGTTCTCTTTAAGGGAGGCCTCCAGCAGGTCTCCCGAAAATCAGAACAATTCGGAAATTTGAAATAATCGGACGTCTTCAAATAATCAAAGATTTTAGCTTGTTAACGCTAAACCTACCAGCACCGGTCACACGGCCGGCTCCAGTTGTTTTATTTCACAATTATTGAAATTACAAAGATGCTTTCGTGGTAAGTGATTTAATAAGTACATTTAATAGCGGAGATATTAAAGTACGAACCGCACAAAGTTCAAATAATTTTAATCGTGTTATTTTTATAAGGCATCATGTATCGGTTACTTTTAGAGATGCGTAGGTTTTGTGTTAAAAACCGTTCGAGCGAGGTCTGGAATTTTTAGAATATTGCGGAGTTAACATTATTCACGGTTCCGCGAAACGCAAACGGGATTATAAAAGAAAAAATAATAGTGCGTGAAAACACTGATTAATTTTAAATATAGTTTTTACACGCGAATAAAGCGGATTCATTGAATAAATAAAATAGACACTGCATAGCGAACGAACATTTAGTTAGGTTTTTAAAAATATGATCTACTCAGTGAGATGCAAAAGTGTTTAAAATTTAAACTTTAAATGCATTATTGAAAGAAAACATTATATATACTATTAAGGACCAAGATAAATGATTATTTTAGGTATTTTTCAAAGTCTAATAATATTTCTTTAATTTTCAATAAAATTCATATTTTTCAAAAGCGTTTATGTGATATTTTTTGTAACTTCTAATCAACAATTCTAATGATTGGAACAGTTTTGGGAGTCGCTGTATGTCGTTTATTGTTTCATCGGTAGCTAAAGATGGTGGTGCAGACAGCAGCAGCAGTGATGCAGTGCGAATTACCGCGGCGGTGTAAGGGTACCGACTTCTATAGCCGATTCACCTGCCAATTTCTGCGGTCGTTGGGCCTTCGGTCAAAATATGCCTGGGGCCTTTTTAAGCTGTGGATCCTTGAAATAATCGATTCTGGTGTTTTCCTTGTTGTATGTTGTATGTTGTAGCTCTGAGAAGAGCTGGTGGCAAATGCCGCACACTGCAGTTTTACCTTCGGTATTTATAGGATTTCAGAAGGAACCGAATATTTTCAAGCATTTCTATTTGTTATTAGGATGAAAGAGGGGGCTCCTTGAAGCAAGAACAGGGGCGTGGTTAGGGCCCGAAAAGTTAGCGGAAGGGAGAAATACGAAAAGTGGGCCGGGCCCACTGGGCACCCTTCCGCAAACGGGCAGAAAGGTGGAGAGGGAAGAGCGTTTTGGTCACCGCACAAGTTTCATCCACACAGTTTTCACTGAGAATAATTTCATCGACTCCAGATTTGATCGACAATAACTTTGGCCGACAACGACTTTGACCGTCGACGAATTAAACCGACAACAATTCTAGTTGACGACAGTATATCCGATAGTAACATCGTTTCTAAAGACGGTGCTGATATATTTTTCCTTTAACTATTCTACACTGACACTTTGACTTTTGCCAATCAGAAAAATGCCAGAAATATGGTAGTAAAAGTCCCATTAACTGTGACGTTGTCCTTCTCTATGTTCGGCTTCTCCTTTGAATTTCATTCTGTCCTTCTCTATGTTCGGCTTCTCCTTTGAATTTCATTCTGTCCTTCTCTATGTTCGGACTCTCCTTTGAAGTAACAAAAATAAGGCCACAACACCAGGGTTACTGTCCTCGAAAAACACGGCTGTTGGAAAGTAAACCCGACTTTACTGTACAATTGAAATTATATCGTGTTTAATCTTGTTTTAATCAGAAAAATGCCAGAAACAAGCCACTGAAAGGCCCAATAAAAAAATAATGAAAATTAAGGAGTTTGAACATTCGATTCATGGTGTCAATGTAGTGGTGTATCAATCATCGACGCTCTGCGGCGCGGCGTTGGCCGGCAGTGGATGAGTGCGTAGGCACTGGACTGCGATTGCACAGGCGACCTCGGACACCGATTGAAGAATTACTGTATCTCAACAAATATGGTTCTGACTCCCAACTTTGAGGGCTGGTTTCATCCATTCACAGTGGATGGTTGCCGATAAAAAAAACGCGTGTCAAATATTTTTCGAAGAACTATATCTCACATAATTTTCATCAAAATCGGCTTGTATCAATTGAATATGTTCGCTTGTTAGCCAAGTAGCCTAGCCCCGTTCGACATTTATACCATTGTAAGGGCCACACGTGCATAAACTCGATGCACCGAATAAAATAAAATACCTCAAATCATAGTCAATGTATCATATTTCCATAAGCTAATCATGAAAAAATATCAAGCAGTACTTAATAGACAAAAATTGATAAATAGTCCATACAAAAATGTTTTCTTATCGCCAATGTTTTTAGATTTTATATCCTTATTGGTATAACACGCAAGTTTCGGTCGCGACAACACATTACATGGCGAGCTAGTGCGTTTTTTACGTTTACGGGGCGTAATGTGCATTAAAAATATGACTTTTCAGGGCGTTCGCGACCTAGATCGATTTTTTATCTAGCGTTTTTGACTACTGAAAAAGCACATCTTTGCGTTATCGAGAAATTATGGAAAAACGAGTCTACCCGCTTAATAGGATTTTCAATAATTCTGCTGTACCAAAAGGAACCATACAAATTTTCTTTTACATTGCAATCTTAAATGAAACTATTAGATGACGTTATTGAAAGTGACTTGTTAGTTCACAATAAAAATTGCTGTTGCTATTGAAGGTTCCATTAAAAAGTGTTTAGCCATGTGCCATAGATTTTTCAAAATTATGCAATAACCACCGGTCGGTAATGTGTTAATAGGATTTTCAATAATTGTGCTGTACCAAAAGAAAGCATAGAATTTTTCTTTTACATTGCAATCTTAAATTAAACTATTAGATGATGTTATTGAGAGTGACTTGTTAGTTCAAAATAAAAATTGCTGTTGCTGCTGAAGGTTCCATTAAGAAGTGTTTAGCCATGTACCGTAGATTTTTCAAAATTATGCAATAACTACCGGTCGGTAATGTGTTAAGTCGAAATTAATACACCGATGTCGTTAAATCTTCTTAATTCGTCCACTGGTTTATATTTCACCTGTCCATTTTCACCATAAATGCGTGAAGTACGCAGTCTAATAATTACACGACCAAAGACTGGACGAATAAATTATCGGTAACGCAAGTTCCTTCTCCGCTTCCTTCCTTGTTCTCGTTTCGGTTCGAACGGAAAAAGCAAAATACGACAAATAGAAATAATTGGCAGCGGTCAGTGCACTACTCGCGGTGCGTGTCCCGCGTTTTCAGGGACGTGTTTTGTCGCACTGGCCCGGAAAATGTAGCGCACTGCGGCGAATTTATATCGGCCGCCAAATCGGCACGGAACTCCGAGTCATCGATCTCATTTCAAAACAATCGCGACGTTTACCGAAAAATCCGAATACGATTCCAAAGCGAATAATACATACATATGTTAATTTCGAGAATGACAAATAGACAGCGGATTGGATGAATTCGTAATGAAAATATTAGAAAAAAATATGGAGACATTATTTTCAATGAATTAAAATTATTTACAGACCAAATAAATTTTCATCTAGCTCCACCTCCCTGCAAATAATGCGTAAACATTTTACATCGCATAAAAATCCGCTGTCTACTAATAAACGTTCCGCTCCTCGATTTTTCAAGTGCACACTCCTCCTTGGAAGCGTTGTCTGAAGCGTAAGATCAATAAAAAAAAAAAAGATCGAGTTCGCGGAAGTGAATTAGCAACACAACGGTCGCCTCAAGCCGCCTAATTTCGAATTCGTAAGGCCCGGTGTTCCGATGCGAGTCGTGTGTGAAATTAAGGACGAGCGTAAAACGCGTGTTTCGCCTTCTTGCTGCCGCGGCAGGACTTGGTTATACTTTACACGATCGATCGCGCGAGTCGTCTCTCAAATAAATTACTTAAAATCGCTGACTTTGCATAGAAAGAGAATAAAGGCAACCTGAAAAAAGCAGTCGGTCAGAAGTTGTATCAAGACGGGAACTGGTCGGTTAAAAATTATTAGGCGAGGAGAACACGTAGCAAAAAGTTCTGGAAAGGAATTAAGCAAATCATCTGCCCATTAATGCCAGCGGCAGTAACCATTTTGATGGATTACGTTCCGCCAGGGTTAGTAGAAAGACCTCGATGGATCGGTATGGTCGTCTCGCGATTGTCCATTCTTCCCGCGTGTTTGTCCGGTGTACGGCCCTGAGAGCGTTTCTCCTCGTAAGTACACGTGTACGCACGCGAGACGCGCGTATAAATACACGCGAGTCGTCGGTTTATTTATACGCAAGGGTGCCCGTTTTCTTCGCGCGCGCGCGCGTGTGCGTGTGCGCGCGCACATCTAGCTGCTCCCCGTTTTCTTCGCGTCGCATGCACACGCACACGTGCACACGTACACGCATGAACGCGTTCACACATGGAACAGAAAACCTACCCGCGACTGCGAGACAGTTTGTTTCTCCAGGCGAAGCAAAATTCATTGTGGCGACGATGATTTAGCGAGCGACGGCCACGTTTCCCGCTCGAGATCGACACGCTTGATAATCGCGCGCAGCGGCGAGACTTGTGAACGCGTTCCCAGGTTCAAGATCGCGGTTTTCATGCTGAGATCTGTCAAAATTCTCGCAAGATTTTTCCATTCGCGACGTTAACCCCCTTGCCATATTTTCACGAGCCAGACTCGTGACGAAGGTTTTTTAACAAAATCTAACAAATATGAATGTTGCGCGTTTCATTTTAGATGAAATAAAGTTTCGATTCGTTTGTAATCAATATTTAAGCATTAAAATAAATGTAGTAAATACAACAAATAGACATTTTCTTTTCCCTTCTACGAGATTTTTGTGCACGAACACGTTTTGGTACGGCAAGGGGTTAACATTCTTTTTTTTCCCGTCCATTATCACTAAACAGAGAATCTTAATGGAAAATAGACATTTTCTATCCGAATTGCAACAACCTGGAGTTAAATGGACATTTATTTTCTTTCTTATCCCTTAGAAACTGCTGTAATATAATAATAATAACTGTAGTATTCAATATTATAATACTTCCTCAAAAATATTGAATTTTCTATAAAATTTTATTATCATAATAACTCAATGCTACTTCTCGGTAATATTAAATTTTTTGTAAAACTTTATTGTCATAGTAACTCAATACCGCTCCTTAATAATATTGAATTTTCTATAAAATTAAGTTTTCATAATAACTCAATATTACTACCCTTAATAATATGGAATTTCCTATGAAATTCTATTGTCGTAACAATTCTATACCACTCCTCAATAATATTGAATTTTCTTTCAAATTAATTTTTTATAATAATTCAATATCAATTCAATATTAATTATATTAGTTATTATTAGAATACTACTGTATTCAATATTATTGAGGGAGTAATATTGAATACTGTAATATTATTCAAAAAAACTATTGTTTACATTATTAACCCACCGAGTGCTGTGCCGGAGTCATTTTGACAACGAACATCCAAATTGTCATTTAAGTACTCAATTTGTGGCAATTAAACTAATTGAATAGCTGTTCCATTGAGGATATCGGAAAGACTAATGTGTCGTCTACACAAGATATCGTCAAAAGTAAGTTTTTAAAAATTACTAATAGAGCTGTGAACGGTTTTAATCGTTGCCAATTATATAGCTAATAAAAATTGTCCGTTATCCGAGGGTTATGTTGGTATCTAAACAATTGCTAAACATTTAAGTATTGCATGAGGTATTCCATGACCTATTTCATATTCGTACAAGGAAAAAAATTAATATAGAATTAAATTATTCTCTAGGTCGGAAGAAATGTTTCATTTTCGAGAGAAAATAGCTCCGAGTGCAAAGGATTAATGTGTTTAATAGATTGGAAATATTAGGTTGTTGCATAAGAAATGTCCGATTTTAAAATGCAACTCTTAGAAAACGTTTCGATCAAGAAATGCTATTACAGTCTATAGGTATATTATATAAAACTTGCGGTATAAAGCTTATAAAGCTAATCCTTAACACTAAAGTAAAGTGTGTAATGATATTTGGTCCCCTCAGGATTTCGAATCCATTTACCATTCTTCTCCCCTTCTATCCACTTCTATCCACTTATAACTATCGCCTAATTTTCAAGCTTATTTCACAGCGGGTCCTACTGTTTATTACGGTGGGTTACGAACCACCTTTTGTCAACAACACGCGCGCGGCGTGTGTATCCAAGGGGTCACCCCCGGCGAATACCTGCTGGGCGGTTACCCATCCAAGTACCAGCCGCAACTAACGCTGTTTGACTTCGATAATCGTACGTCGATCGTAATTCGATCGTCGTTGACTTAATCCTCAACACTAAACTTCTAGATTACTTATTTCACAATTAATGAATTTTATATGTGTCGAAAAATAACATATTGACGATAGTATTATGTGATTTCTGGTCAAAATGTGGTGATTAATTAACGTACTAGTCGTTGATGGTAAAAACAACTACAAAATTGAGATAACAATCTTGTAAATGAAAAACGTGAATGAATTACAATCAAGAAAGTTAAAATTTGTAGATAGAATGCATTGGGTATATATGTATACACAAAATTGCGTTTGTTTAAATGTCACTGCCCAAAATCTGACATTTCATATGCAACAACCTATAATATAACGGAATTTTTAAATTCTTCTAATGTTTTCACCGTTTTAAGTGACACCTACTCATTGTTGTCATAAGCGCATAAAATCCGTTGTCTAATTATTACACACAAGTAATGCGCTTCCGAATTGTAAAATTTAGATTGCGAATTTTAAACTTATTCGAATCAATGAAATACAGAAATCCTTTTTCCATTTCGAAGCTCACGCGAATGGGGGTGGGTCGTATTTGATTATACACGACCATAAGCACGTGATATTTAAAAAGTCTTATGGGTAAAAGGTTTTCGAAAAGTCTGGTATAAATTGAACGCTAAGTATACGTATACTGTATACATGTTCCGGTACGAAATATTGCGCGCTAACGCAGCTGCTCTTCCCTCTTTGTCTTCTTTGATTCACCCCACACTTCTCGTCGCCCCCTCCGCTTCTCTTTGTCTGTACTTTTCTGTACACTCTACACTCTACTCCGCAAAACCATGGGTCCCATCGACGCACTATGATGTTTCGAACGGACTGGACTGTCGCAGACGAATTGCGATCATCAAATCACATTTAAATAGGTGACTACATCGAAAAGAACATTTATTTCTTACTTTAATTCGAACGGAATTTCATGATCGTTAACGGAAGTAATTGTACGTGATCGTAGTGAAACGACGAGGGAAAATGGTAACATTTCCAGAAATTACAAATACACCGTACAAATATATAACGTTTCTATATTTAAGATGTTATCGTGTTTTTATCGTTCGTTTTGAACATAATTATTCCGGCCGGTAACGATAGGTAGGCGAGGGTAGGTCAGTTGACCAGTGTGTTCGCGAAACCGTAATTTCCCGCCAATTCTTCGCGCATCAACCGGACCATGAATGAAGCAATACATTGGTTTCGCGAAAGTATCGGGAGCACGCGAGTCGATCCGTTCGCGTTTAAACGAATCTAATTCATCCGGATCGAACGAAGCCGGCGGCAATAGAGTTTTCACTGGAGGCATTCGAGCGGTGCGTGAGCAACGTGCTTGGATCGTTTACCATCGGCCGACGCAAGCCTATCGAAATTCATGAATGAGAAATTCGCCGAGGATCAGTGATGAAAATTCGTTAAAACGTTTCTCGAGTAAACGAGTCCCGGTACCGACACGGGACGGCAAGAAAAAAATATTAGTCGATGCTTCGCGACGTCGACGAAACGAACGTCGGAAGCACGATATCTATCGAATGTTTCTATTATCTCTCGATCCGCAAGTGAAAAAGCATGATAATAAAAGAAGATCGTGCGGCGGCGGCGGCGGCGGTTCGACGGCGCGAACACGCAAGCGTGATTTCTTTCCAGGAACCTATACCTGTGTGCACCCAACGGACATAGTGAAATTTTGTCAATGGCAGGCAGCTTACTTTTCGGTGGATCCGAAGCTCGGCTAGACCGTGACAACCGGCTAACGATGTAGCCAATCACGAGGACGACTCCGCCGAGGAATAACGTGCTCGCGAGCACGAGCATGGACACGCTGAATCCCGGCGCGAATCTTGTCTCTGCATCCTCCATCTTCACCGCGTGTTCGAGTCACTTCACTATAAATTCCTGTTTAACTCACCGCACCACCGACGCGACGCGTGTTTCTTGTCTAGTTTCTAGACCCGTCCGAAATCAACGTGAACCCCGAGTCACACACACACTCGACCGCGTGCGTTCCAAAAAACACGAGTTTATCTTGCAACGATCGCGGCCAGTGCGTCAACTCCACGGCGGGCCTGAATCACCAGCTTTATAGACAGGACTCGCGACCTCGCGAGATCGACGCGTCTTCTGCCTTCCGCCACGGATCACGCCAACTGTAGAAACGAAACACCATGGAGCGGTCGGCCGGTCGGAAATATCTGCGCGCCGCATTCGAATTCTTCCGTTCTTTAAACCTTTCCCCTTCGGCTCGATCAATCTCGAATAGGAAACACACGTTTTTTCTACGCGTACCGTGCAGACTTGCGCAAACCCTTTGGACGGAAGGATCCAGTTCCGTGCCGCGAATTTCGTAACCGTAACCGTCACAGGCGTGTCGCGGTGTATGTTTCTAGACCGCAAGAGTGCTCGTACCCGCGCCGCGCACCGAGTCGAAAGAACAACGTTCGCATTCCTCGATCCCTGGATCGTTTTTTTTTCTTGGCACCGTTGCGAGATTCGTCCGTTGCGATGATTAAGTTACCGCTCTGCGAACGGTTTCTGGGTCAGCGACGTTGGATTTCGTACGCGACACACTTCGAAGTCCGAGATTTCATCTGCCGGAGCGATCCTTGTCCCGATGGTGCTCGGCGGCTGCGGTTATCGGCGAACGCTGTTCAAGTTTTGTGTCATGGTTGTTCGCGCGAAGCAGCGCGAAATTCCGAAGCCGGCGACTCTGTTTCGTTTTCGTGGAAAGAAACGAGAGAGTGTCGAGCTTCGTTGTTGATAGAATGTCGTAAAAAAACTCGTCACCTGGTTGGTTTTCCAAGAATGTACACGGAGGTTACAAAAGAGAGACGAAAACAAACGGAGAAAAAAGAAATCAGGAATTGCGATTCACTCACAGCGATCGTTGTTACCGCGCGAAACTTATGTAAGCTCTTCTAGCGATCGCGTGCTCTGGCGGCACACTCTTAAATTAGACGGAGTCATCGCGGTGCTCGGAACACGTTTAGAAGTTCGACCCGCGAGTGAACGGAACGATCGTCGCAACTTGGAACGCGTGTTTGCCGAAACGCGCCATTAGTGCCGGTATATACGCGCTGGCGCCTGTGCTTCCTGCGGTTTAATCCGCTCCTACCAACATCTCCCACTATGCAACATCCCCCACGAAGGATTCGAGATGCTCTCCCACCGCGTCGCGCGTCGGACTTGCGCCTTGCGCCGTCGAAATTCCACGAGTTGAACAGCGCGGCGACCGCGAATCGCTTCTACGGTTTCCATTTCTTTTATCGTTCTTTTCGAATCGCACCAATCGATCAACCGATCGCATTCAAAATTCTTATCTCAACCTCTGGCTCTTACGTGTATCGTTCAATAAAATATAAACAAATGAATACCGTGGATTCGAATGGACCCGGTATTCGTTGTCGCTCGATATAGGATTAATTGATAATCGTTTGCGATAAGAACATGGGTGAACATATCTAAACAAATTTATAAGATAGAGTTGAATGAATCTAGATATATCGTTGGCTAGTCAGTTCCCATAAGCCACCGCGCCTTTCGGGGGATCGAACACCATTTTATCATAGACACGAACCACGTTTGCTCGGTTATCGTAGATGCAGTGTCCCTGCCTGACCGATAAAATCCGTATCTACTGACAATGAGTAAGATTTGCATTTCCTACGCTCCGATGATCTCATCGGTGCGTTCAACTGTGTTCTTCCGAAGTGGAATTCTTCGAGTACAAGTTGAGGAAAACTCGAAGTAAATTATTCTACTTTTTTGACGTAATCAGACCGTGCTTCCTACGAAATGGGAAATATCGAATATCCGGAAACGATAGTGTTACGTTGTTGCGTTAAATCATTCGTGGAAGATGCTTGTTTCCTGAAACGTGAGAACGGTATTCCCAGCGTTGCAACGACTAGATCTAATTTTATTCTAACGTTCGTAGTCGGTCAAGTCGGTATTCGTAATTACCGATCAATTCGACTTTGTCGCCGCTACTTCGGAACTAATTGTGTCGTGCTACACCGGAAGTAGGTCTTCCGTGATCGAAATACGGTAGGATTACCCACGTGGAGTCGGCCACAGTTGTTGCACGATCTACAGTGACCTAACGACTGAGCTGACAAACGTGAGCTCGTAACGGCAAGATGCGTTAAATTCAACCCGTTATTCGCCCCGTTACTTTTCCTCATTTCGAACGTCTTCGTCCTCGATTCGGCTCTCTCACGTGCAAGCTTCGGCCACCATACCGTGCCAGTGTGTACATAAACAGACGTCTTCGCATCTAGGGGTTCAATCTCGCGCTATGTCATCCTTTGATCTACAAAATTTTTTAAATTTCTTTTTTCTTATCTTATATCTTACAATTTGTAACTGAACTAAAACTGCGAATTCTTTTCTAGAAAAACGCTCTTCCATGTCCTTGCGATTCAAGAGATTAAACGATATCAATTGCGTCTGGGTTAAGGAGTACGCAACTACTGCATATGTAGGCAGTCTCCGCGCACTTGTCGTCAAAGTCTACAGAAAGCTTACGATAAAAAGTATAAGCCGTATCGGGCTAATACGTCTTAAGAGTTTGCTCCGTGACTCAAGTTTTCGTTCCATCTGGGACTTTCGATACCGAACTGCTGCGCACTAAGCGTCAACTTTTTTTCGTCGCTTTGCTGATAATTAAACAATGACTGCGGGCGATACGAAATGGTTCGAATCGTCTCGTTTGTTTTTTCTTTATCTGCGCGTGGCTTTCGACGATTCGCTGCTAAACTCGCTGAAACGATCGGGAATTTGTCAAGTAATCTTGTTTTTTTAACTGTTCGTTGAAAGACGCGGTGCAGCGAGTCGAACAAAAGTCACACGCGTTCCTTTTGGAACACCTTTATGGTCGCTGAACCATGATGCGGAGTTAAAGGTTGTTTGCCCTATACGCGATAACCTGTCGAGGTCAAGTTTCTCGGACGCATTTCCCTTTTATTGGTTTGGGGAATGCATTTCATAAGAATAACCGCGTTACGGAAGTATGTACACGTGTAATTCCTAAAATCAGTCCAATCGTGTATATATTATTTATTTCAAACTTTCTCAATTGAAAATAAATAAAATAATGCACAACAAACAATTTGTTTTATCGAATAGCAATGTGTATCAGAACGGTTTCCTCGGTGCATCCTTCTCCTCTTTTCCTAAGAAACTGCAAGTTATAACAGGAAAGTCACAACACACGCGTTGTTCTTACTCCTATTCATGGAAACTCGTCATTAGCAAAACATTACCTGTGGAAACAGAGGGGAGAGGGAACGCTGAATTCAAATATTCCGAAGCTAAACTCGTCGAGTTTCTCGAATCGGAATTGTATCTTATCACCCAGAAGTGTGATCTATATCTGAATCATTAATAATGAGTCACTTACAAGTATCGGACGCCTTTTGACAAAATTACCGCGCAACGTAAATAATACACTTTACCATTTAGCATAAGCCAATTTTATTTCGCAAGTAATATAATTACGGTGTGTAGGACTTATGAAAAATGTTGAACCTACAAGCGATATAAATTTAAGTACTTTTTCCGTGTTATAATGATCGATATGGGAAATATCTTGAATATGTAATGATCGTGTGATTTTGATTTCAATGCATGCCCGGATCCAGGCGGCGCGTGTCGATCTCAAGTACTCTGAACTTTGAAATTGGCACGGCGCCATGAAAGAAGTGCGCAATTCCGCGGTTGAGATCCGCTACGCCGCGTCTACGTTACCGGGAAGAATAATTTTGGGCGGTTGCGACGTAGGGGTGGTCGGTACAAATTCAACGACCGAAGGAACGATCGACAAAGAGCTGGAAGGCAAACGTGTTGTTTGCGTGTTTGATCCGACGCGACGCGACGTCAGACTCGCTGAACCTATATGTGTGTGTACCGGCTGGACTTCAATCCGGCGAATGTAAACACGCGTACAGCAGTAACGCGTGTCTTGAACTTGCTTGTTCCACCGGACGAAATTGGTGCAGGTTGTTCCCGGTTTCGCTGGTCCTTTTAAACAGTTCCGTTCCGAGTTTCCCGCGGTCTATCGACAAACAGTTCGATAGTCCCGAACTGTCAGACTATCGTCGCCGCCATCCGATATTGCGTCAGTTTCCACTGACAGAACAGACCCGCTTTAATAACGGTGCTACAGGCACGCCGAGATAGTTTATTTAAATGTCAACATCTTCTCTCGGGACGATGTCTGACGCTTTGTTTATAAACATAGCTCACGCGTCCGACTGTGTTGCAGGCCTCGATCGGCCAAAATTCATTCTTAATGAAAAGTGCACGCGTACCCTCGGTCCTCTTATCGGCTACCGGAAAACACTTGTCAGCTCACGTGCGTGTCATACAAAAACAATCGCACTCACCGTCAATCGGACGATCCAAGTCGATCTCCAGACGACCAAAGTCGATCCTCGGTCGACACTCATCCGCCAGCAGAAGTATGGTCATCCCAGGTAGAACTGTTTACGTTTCGATTCTATACGATTCGATTCTTTACCCTCGATTCGATCCAAAAAAAATCCACGTTTATTCCCCGTTGATGGTGGTGTCGGCAGTGCCGATCAGTGCAGATGCATCGATGTCACGCCTCTTTGTTTATAATATAATGCAGGCGTGACGAGGTTCTTCTCCGCCAGGAGTCGCATAACCCCCTCTAGCCGGTTCTCCCACTAGTCAGCTGACTGTTTACCACCACTGTAACAAGCAATGCTGACGTTAGCGTGAAGCAAAATATGTAGTACACGGTGAAATAAACGCGAGAGAAGACCGTTTTAGCGGGATAATGTTCGCGGATCATGAAAAATAATAGAAATCAAATAATTTCGATTTTCTAGACGTGCCAATCGAGTTATTGTAGTGTTATCGCTCTATTTGGTCAGTGACACAGTACCCACTGTTTACGGTTTCGTTCCATTGTATAGCTTCTCAATTTTTAATTAATTATTGATAAGAAATTATCTTATTTTTTTCACAACTCAATTTAACAAAGATGGCACTACTGTTCAGTGAGTCGAGTAGGAATAACAGAAATCTGTGTTTTGATCGGTATTTACCACGTAGAGGTAACTGTGAGACTTACCTCATCGGCGGTGTCTCGTTCTCCATTATCGACTCGCTCTCTCATGACTCCACTGTCGTTGACGTCATGTCATTTCATTTCATGAAATATAAAATAGTTTTATTAGCTGGTATTAGGTAATCGATTGCGTCCAAAAATTTTGCGTTATTTTTATAAAAATGTTTTGATTGCAAAGCCAACATTATTTTGAGCTCGACTTTACTTCCGATGAACATAAAGACTTGCGGTAAAATTAACGCGCGCTACTTAAATTTGTGCTAATTTATTTTTTAAATACATCATTGAAAGAAAAGAAAACCGATTATGTACATATGTATGTCCAAATCAATGGCGAATCGAGTAATTTTTCTAGGAAAATATTTTACCGATTGTAAGAGGAAAAACAAATATGAATCTAAAGCGCCATCTTACATTTTCTCTTCTTCTAGGAAGAACAATGATCCGAATTGAAATTAACATAAGTTCCTACACACATTTAAATTTTAAATGATAAAGAAAATCGTATGACTCAAAGTTCTTCTAAATAATACATATATATTTTTACTATTGTCAGTTACGCAATGGCTTAACAAGCGATAATCTTAGAAGAAGCTATATATAGGTTAGTAACTAATTCAATGATGATAATCCTCACATACATATATATCACATTTTCAAGATAATCATTCGATATTTCATAATATAATGAAAATGACATACTCAGTATTTTCAGTTGCGACATCGCATTAGATACACGATATATTCACGAATCATAAACAAGTTACAATAAACATATTATTCTAGAAATTAATTATTTATATAAGCGTGTCTATAAACAGACTATTTTACGTAAAATCGTGCAATACTATTCGACATTCTCGTAATATCAAGTAATTAAAATCGGTAGAAATAAGTTTCCGTTTCAAAATAAAATATTATTCTAAAACATTGAACGATATTTTCGATAATATCGATATACATATTTCTGCTTGCATAAATAATTAATTTTTTCGTTACATAAAGAAGCTGCGTTCACTTAAAAAGTCACATGTCTGCCAACTTCATCACTCGCTGCGCATTCGTATAAATAATAATACATACAATTTTAACAAATATTTTAAAAGACATTCACGGATAAGGTACATGACAAAGTAATTGCAACATTATTGAATATTGTATGGGCGATTTCGTAATTATCTAGTCAAATTTCCACAAATTTCCAAACAGTCTGAAGTGCGCTTGCGAGAACATTGATTGTTCGATCTATTTCTGGAAAATTCTAGTGATTCCGTCTGCATTTGCGTCTGCGTAGAAGCTGTGGTTGCGTAACCTAACACCTAACGGAAGAGTTAAAAATTTAACTGCAGTCTTTCAAGAAACTCGTAAGAGAACGAACGCATTAAGTGACACACGAAGCAAAGTTTGTAAAATCCTACAAAATGCCACGACGAGGACGTGCATCTGCTCCTCCACCGAGGACGTAAGTATCTTTTCTTCGGTTTTAATCATCGGGCTATATTTTTTTTAATAAATCGTACGCGCAACGTCACTTCGTATTACGCGATGATGGGCAACGTGACGTGGTTGATAGACTGTTTATTGAAGGTTTACCGATAACGCATGATAATAATGAATAAATAATACATTTTCGTATCATTGCAGAGTTAGGCCCGCTCGTGCAGCGGCGCCAGCTCCAGCCGCCCATCCTCCAGCACATGCTCCGTCATCAACACCAATGGTTGCTCAACCTCAGCAACCATCCCTCATGGGACAAATGGCTGCTACTGCTGGAGGTGTAGCCATTGGATCCGCTGTTGGTCACACAATTGGCCATGCTATGACAGGACTCTTCAGCGGTGGCTCCAGCGAGACTGCTGCTGCACCTGCTGCAGCACCTGTGGCAGCACAGAATGTACCAGCCGCTGCACCTGCAGCCGGTGCCTGTGCATGGGAAGTCAAGCAGTTCCTGGAGTGCGCTCAAAACCAGTCTGACCTCTCTCTGTGCGAAGGTTTTAACGAAGCACTTCGCCAGTGCAAGACCGCTCACAGTAAGAAACTTTTTCAAGAATTATTACAGAAAGTTTTATATTAATATATGCAGACAATAACACACAATGTATTCTTCTCTGTTTCAGATGTAATTTAAACAAGTATTCCTAGATAAATCTCAGGTAGCAGATGATCGATAGGTGGAAATTTTAGAAAATAAAACTTGAAATTATTATATTCACCTTTATGCACGAGTATTATGCAATTATAATCATTGGGATGGAAATCTAATCCAGTATATGTAATTAGAAACAATTTTCTTTTAAATGCTATACGAGTAAATTGATTCTTATGTTGATGTACATAATGCGAGATTCATTTGCATCAACCTTTCCCCTGTGCATCTACATGCATATGTATGTCCATTTCGGATGCAAGCGCCCGTTTCAAACTAGATATTACAATTGCGCAATTATCACGTGGATAGTCTGAAATATCTAATCAAGAGACAGATTATTATAGATGTTCTATGATAGATGACTGTTGTATTAAAAATATATTTTCCCCTTGGTTCAGAGATCACCTTTGCTTTTTATTTCGTAAATACGTGAAAAGATCGAAAGGGAGACGACACGACTTAAATTCTGTTTACACATTGATTTCATTTTTGCGCGTTTAAATGAAATGGTATCCCTAGCGTGGCGTGACGCAACTAATTGCGAGGCAGCAACGAATCGTAGACCAATCAGGACAAAAATAAATCGGCTTCCATTTCCATTGCTCCCGACAGTTTCGCTCTGCCTTCCGAGTAGGGTGACATTACGAACGGAAATACCGTTCGTAACAATTAAATATAAGATTGAAACTTCTGCTAATATGACAGATACACTAACATGCTAACAATTTGTCGTTCATTTGAATTGAATGTACCGCCCTGCAGAGCATTGCAAGTATTCTTGAGATAATGAAGTTCTTGAAATATGCATTGGAGCAGTTAGTGATGAGCAACCGGCGGTCCGCGAGCCGCAGGCCTTCGTCCACGATTTTCCCGGCTATTTTTTCTAGTATTCGATAGTCTTCGCTGTTCTGCGTCAGAAAATACATTCTTCGTATAACGATCGAGTAAAACGCAAAATTGAAAATGAACATCCAATCAGGCAAATAAACACCGCGAGACCGATAGGCGAGCGAAAACTGCAAACACTTGGAAGTGCCGTAAAGCAGTCCATGGAAGGCACTTTTCGGCTAAAATCATGCCACAACTGTATTACCTTTCGTTTATAACGACTTTATAGTTTCGGAATTGAGTCTTTGAGAGAATACTATTACAAAAAGATATAAATCGTTCTACCGGTCAAATGACCGGTCGTGGTAGCAATAGTGTTAAAAACCTCTATAAAAAATCATTTACAAAATTATATAAAAAGATTTTTTGTACTTGAAAACTAAAGATATATGTCAAAACAATTACGGACTCAAAAAATGTTTTTTCATTACTTTATCAATCCCATAAAAATTATTCAAATTTTCGACCGAGAAAGTGTAATATCCCCTTAAAATAATTCCGAGTGCAAAGGGTTAAAGCTACCAAACCGAAAATCCGCTGACACTTTCCAGCCGTACCTGGGTCTGAAAGCAATAAATTCGTTAAAGAGACACTAGGAGACCATAGTGTAAACACAGACTGTTACGGCCCGCGCGTAGTAGTACATATTAGGTTTCCACTTTCGGCCCACTGCAGTCCGCGAGTTGCTCATCACTGCATTAGAGCTTACAGAGCCTTTCGCTATATGCGGATGAGATCGAGTCAGAACAAATACAAGCAGCAAGAAAGTATCGGCTAACAGAACTCGCCAAAAAGAACAGAAAGGTAAATAAAGATGTCGACTTCCGCAAGACACATAAAAAAATTAATGATTTAAGAACATAGTTTATTAACTTAACGCGTTTCTCAAAGACGGTTTTATACTCGGTTAAAGGAGGCAGTTAAATGTGCAAGAAAATGGATATGGTAGACTATCTTTTCTCTGTGTTCAAAACACGCATCACCACGAAGCCCGCGACAGTGGCGACAGCAATTCCAAGGCCAGCTTTCCACCAGACTATGGAATCCCCTTGCATGAGTCCGAATTGATTTATATGTCTGAAATTTCAACAAATTATTTGTTGCATCAATTATGTAACATTTTATCGAAATGTTTTAGTTCAATAAAAAAAAAAAGAACCTATGTATGTATATATGTACGTATTACAGCACCACGTAATGAAACACTGATACAAAATGCTATCCTATGGACTACATCCTATTGATATTTGATCTCATCACATCTTAATTACACACAAAATTCGAAAACATAAATCATGTTGAAAAATATGTATGGGAACCACCATATGTAACAAGGCAAGACTCCAAGGTTCAATTGTGATTTCATGCTCATGCAAGAAAAAATAATATAGCCGCGCGCGTCGATTTATATTGTAAGTCGTGAGCACGCCGTGAAACAAACAGAAGTTTACAATACGAACAAAAACCTTGTAAAAGAACTCCACCATTGAGTGGGTGAGGATTTGTCAAGCAACATGTGGACCATACGCCTCAAACGACTGAAAAGATTCAAGACTCCGTTAAAGATAGTCTTCAAATCATGCGGCAACGTCTAATCTCTGAGCAAATCGCCTAACACATTTCCCTGCGACATTTCTTCTGCAAGACTTGCAATGATATATGAATGGCAACAAAAAAAGGAGAAAAAAAACCGAAGTATGTGATTCACGATTTGCTCAAGCTTACGAATGTTTACAGTGTGTCAAAAATTCAGACCAACCTGTCTCTGTAAAATAATACCCATGCTCCTTGAAATCGGCTAAACATGAAATTTCTGTTAGTATCTAATAAGTCATTCAATTTCGTAAGAATAAATATTACTCTTCTTAAATACTACAAAATGCAAACGTAATTCTTTGACTCGTTTAAGAAATTGATCTCTCCCCGGAATTACTCCAAATAAATACCGATTGCTTTACAGAATAATCATTTTGGAGCATGTTCGTACCCGTACAAGTTACATCTGCCAATTCACGTTGATAAAACTTACGGGAAAGCTGCCATTGTTGCTAGCTTAACGAAGATTTCACGTCGTACGGTACGAGAGACGCTGTACGGTTGCGGTGGCATCAATTTGTACTTATTGCAAAAACTTACTGGCTGCAGCAAGTACTCTTGTTTCACTTCGGAAAGATCACTCTTATTTGCTATGATAAGAACAGGTATCTTGCTATCTGCAAAATATTTCTGAAACAAGGAAATCATTTTTCGTACAAAGCCGAATCGCTGAATCATTAACGCTAATCATTTGAAAAACGCTTACAATATAAACTCGTGCGATAAATTCGAACGATTTTGGATTACTAGCATCATAAACGAGAGCTGCGACATCGCACTGAATTTGTGCTGGAGTTAAAGCATCCTGAACATTCATTATATTTATATCCCGCAAGATTATTGTCTTCTCTTGACCGTATACGTGAACTGTGTTCACTGTTATATGCGCATTTGGTGGGACCGCCTCATCGGATAATTTCTGCAATTACATTCGTAGTTCAATATACTTTTCCTCAATAAATATATGTACAGGTGCGTTGGTATATACCTGGAGTTTCGGATCGATAAACGTTCTGCATAATGTCGTTTTTCCGCTACTCTTTGGGCCGATGACGTGACAACTGTACACATTCCTGCTCGACTGTTTCTTCGCCAAATCCAGCTTCTTCTCGCGGGTGATTAGAAACGCGTTTGTCTGACATTCGTTATTATACATGTTGTAACCTAGGTATGCCATATATTCTAATGCTTTGCGCACATTGGTAAGAGTTAATAGAGCCCATTGACACACGTAGCCTTGAAACGTAAGCCATCCCTGTTGCGGATAGTTAGAACCACAAATTAATTACAAGAACTTCGACAAACGACTACCGGACGAGTGAAAAAATTATGTAATGGACCTTTTCATTGGTTGGGACAGTATATTTGTACTCGTCGCCCCATGGTGGAGTCAGGCACCTTGAAAATAGTGATTCCAATTCTGATGGTGAAAGAGCACCATCCTGATCTCTGTCGTGTTGGAGAAACAAAAACGTTAAAAATTCTTGACCTTTGTGAGACAACTCGGTTGTACATCCAACAGGCACCTTTAATCTATTCGACATATAAACAAGTTAGTAGACTATAAAAATAAAACGTTGTTTGTTCATTGTTTCATTAATTCGTTACTAACGGTGGATGTACGTATTCTTTCGACATTTGTAGTTCATTGTCGTAGCCGAATTTCCTGAGTACAGCCCAAGTAGTCTCGTTTCTTCCGCGTTGTATGAACAAACACTGGAGGTACATGAAACCTGTACACAGAAGAAACGTTTTTATCTTATCGATTTTTTTCACATTGCAGCAAGAGAATACCTTTCATCGTAACGCATCCATTGCAGATTCCGTCTTGAATATTTTTCGATAACACAGCTTTTACATCTTCCAGAACCTGCGGTTGCAACGGAGTGTTGAAGCACCATTGTTGAAAAGCGTTCAGCTCCATATCGTTTAGTAGACCATCGTTATCCAAGTCACATATCTGAAATTTTGTGATAATAAATATAAGCGTGTAATAAACGGCGAGTAGAATGTATAAATATACATGTATACGTACTTTAAAAATTCTTTGGAGAGCAGTTTTACATTCCTCCGTGAGCTAAACATTGCATATCAATTTAATGAGTTATCCGGCAGATCTTATATATTAGAAATGATAAAAATTAATATCAAACTTTACCTCTTGGGTATCATAATTGTACAATGGGGTTGTAGGATGTAAAACAGCTCTTTGTGCATAATAAAAAGTTTCTGATACATTTTGCAAGGTTTTAGCAGAACACTGAAAATAAACACATTATAAGTTAGACGCTTGCTTCGCCAATAATTTGGTTATTAAAGATCGTAATTTCGGAGCCAGTCCAGCACCAAAGTTCAGATATGCGATAATATTACCTCGATACAACTCTCAATCTCGGTAAACTCTTTCATAATAGGATATACAGCCTATAAATAAAGAACCATAATTAGCATCTGACATTTAAAGAAACTTTGTACAACATTTACGAATATAGTCCTTTCTATGAACCTCGATAGTAGAATAATCAACCAGGTCTATCTTGTTTCCCACAAGGACGATTGGACAACGATTATTAGTGGAACACCTCCTGATCATTGGTAACCAGTAAGTAGCGGTTCTGTCCAATGTATCCTCGTCCACTACAGAATATACAACGCAGATTACATGTGCTTTTTGAATCTCGTCCGACAACTGATCCTCGGTCTGTTCCGCTGCTGTAAGGGTAATCGATAATTAGAGATCAAGGCTTTCGCGGTCCAAAAGCATCGACAGTGAGAACCATGTAATCGATAATGCTTAGAAGAACCGTTCAACAGTTCGGAAATTGACAAAAATTAAGATAAACGTGGACTAGCTAGAACAAAATAATGAAACAGTTGAGATTATCGGTTTAGGTTGAGCACTGTCCTTTGGCGTTACGTAGAGACAATAACATTATAGATACTAGCCTGAATAATCAACAATGTGCGTGGGCACTTGTTCAGGCGTAACATCCGCCGGTATCGTGATTTCTTCTGCCTTGCAAGGCACATCCTCGGCATACTCTTCGCTGACCAACGATAAAATTAGGGAAGTCTTACCGACCCCGCGGTCACCGATCAACAAAATTCTAACATTGCGCTTGGGCGCGACCGACCGTTGAACCATGCTGTCTTTCGTAAAATACTTCTCGCTCGCAACAGCGTCGTTCACCGTTCAAATTCGAAGGGACATCTTCGCCGCTTCCGAGCTTTCCGAAAAATTTCCGTGTCTCTGGCCTAACCTAAAAATCCACGGCTTACCCTCTGGCACCAGATTCTAGACGTCACCTCTCTGTACTATTTCCCGGTCACCTACGTCGACATCTTATCACCGATTATGATCGGAACGATCGGTCACCTTCGTTGCGTTTTCTCTCTTTCATCCGTGTTAGCGGAAATAAAACGTTGATTCGGCCGCTCTGATTGAACTTGCGCTCCGAGGGTGGGCTTTTCAAGGTTACGTTCTCTCGTCCGAATGACAGTGTACACATAGAAAAACATATACACACGTGCGCTGGAGAAAGAACGAGCGAAAGAGAAAAGGAGAGAGAGAGAGAGAGAGAGAGAGAAATTTTCTGCAGAGAAGGGAAGAGACCGAAAGGGTCACCCCAGCGTGTACGAGGCGAATCCGGGGGATCTACGCGTATTATGCTCGTAGTTAATGTGGGTTTGAGAAAAGGAGCAATTCGCACCTCGGCAGAATGGAAAATCATTCTATTCGTGGAACGAATCTCGTGAATCCGCAGCGCCCACATTTAAATCGCTTGCTATAGCGGGCACCCGGGGAAATCGATAGCGCTCGAATATTTCCTTCTCCAAGATTAACCTACGAACATCATTTTCGAATAGAGCTTTCGGATATCCTCGAGTTCGGGCTACTTATTAACCCTTTGCACTCCTTTGTCGAGTGTGACTCGACATCGGAGAAAGAAAAATATAAATGAAACGGGTTTTTATATGTATTTCCATGGCGCTTCCTTTATTTATTTAATTTCTTATTTTTTCGATAAAAACAAATATAAGTTACACAGATATAAATTACAACAAAGTTTGAGAGTTGTGCTTAATATAAATTAGTAAACAAAATTGTTTATAATACAGGTTCTGCACTCCAAATTCACCCTGTTGAAAGTCAAATTCAACCTTATGCAAATCAGTTTCACCTTTTTGCAAATCAGTTTCACCCATTAAGAATATTTAAAATTAATTATTTGTTTATTTAGACTAAATTATAGATTTATTTAGACACACGTGAACCGTGTCATTACTGCGAGGGAAACGTAAGACTTAATGCGCTTCCATAAATACATATACGTACTTTCATTTTTCAAAATGGCTACAATGAATATATATGTGTCCATATAATTATGAATGTGGTCTAAGTCATATATATATATATATATCTTATTTGGAAATATTTCAATGTTGAAATAACAAACACTATCTCATGTTTGACAATATCGTAAAAATGATCATCGAATTATTATCGAATAATTTGAATTGAAAATAATGTGATGTGAAATATAACTGCGATGAACTCATTTATTTTTAATTTTCACTTACAATTAGACCATTTTCATAATTAACAAAGTTAACAAATTGGTAGTTGTTTTTAAATAAGTATTTGATGTACATCTTTGCAATAAATCAAATTTTGAATTTCTTAACAATTCGTATTTACATTTGATATTTGATTTCTTCCACAAAAATTTACTTAAAAATACTTTACTTTTCAAAGGTTGAAATTAATTTGCACTAGGGTGAAATCGATTTGCGAAAGGGTGAATTTGATTTTCAAAAGGGTGTATTTGGAGTGCAAAACCTGTAAGTGGCAGTCAAGGAACTGTCCTTCGAAGTAAATTTCGAGTTGTTGGCAATAAAATTGAAAATTAATTCGGAGTGGAAAGAGTTAAAACTTCGGTTCGTCCGAACGGGTACTATCCGAGCTTGAGCCTATGAGAGACTAGAATATATTCAGGTATCCTTAGATCCGAGTATGTAGCAGTAAAAGCTCTAGTCTCCGATGAATTTCGTCTACAATGGCTGTGGTAAAATTAAACCTCAGAAGAAAATGTTTAATCACGATGATTCTTATCTGGTTGAATGTTTATCCGAATAGGTCTCATCAATCAATCGTGTGATAAAATGTTGCAACGCTTCTTCTCGAATCATTTTTGTTTTTAAATTTGTACTAGGCATTGCTACAACTGTTATCTTTTGCAGGCGATCGATGAAAGCACAGGTAGCAGTAGATAAGGATATGGAGACAGAAATAGATAAGCGAAGGATAAACAACGGTAGGTAAAGAAATGATTGAAAATTTCGTCTGTTTACGTCATGTTTACTTTTGAATAATGTACTTTTAACAGATAATAAAACAATTTACTATTTCTGTATGTGTTTCCTGAAAACCTAGTTTTTCTATGAACTATATATATAATATCTGTATATAACTATTAGTATTGTACATGTTTTAATTTGGATAGCGTTGCACTCTAAAGAAAATGTGTTATTGCGTCAGGATAATAATGCCACATATAGTAGCGATAAACCGAAAAGAATGATTGGCAAGAAACTTGCGATAGATTCGGCCCCCGAATTATCGGCAACATACGCTTTTGTGCGCTATCGTGTTTGTATGCGGTTTGTTTGTCTCATTCTCATTTGCAATTAATTCGAGTACGCGATATGTCAGTTTGTATCTGGTCCGAAAGAGTATAAAAAATACTGTGCATTAGCAACAAGAATTTACGAAATAACATTATTCGTGGAATACCGACAACAAGTTTTGATGTGTATATGAAAAATCATTTTTTCTTATTAACTATTTAGTTAAACACGGGAATAGAAACGCTGTATTGTTAGCGAGAGAATATTACCGTTTAACTAATGAGTCTTCGAACTTCTTGTTTATTACATTAGATAAATTGCTTGTACGATGTCACTGTATATCTGTGTGCACCCCCCAGGAATGTAAAAATATATTCGGGGCACTTAGGTGGTAAACAAAGCGATAACCTTTACGCACATAGTCACCTGAGAGATGAAGACATTGCATTATCGTTCTGTATTATCCCGCGCGTGAAGATATAGCTGACCCCCTTCGTTTGAAGTCAATCTTTGCGACATGCCAAATATGTTGCAAATCCACCAATATTTTTAGATTGTTGCAATGTAGCATGCAATTTTTCAATAAGAAATGCCATATCAAACACACACATGCATATATTATTGTTTATATATATTAATATTAATATTATTTCATTTCTTCACCCATCCTAATTTTCCGTATACTTAAAAAATAAAGTAAGACCTCTACCTTCGCAGGTGTATATGTAATTATCCCCGCAAAACTACACTTTTAAATGTTAATTATTAGACTGCGGAGCTTTATGCAAAATAAAAAATTCTCTGCATTCGTTACAAGACGAATCTAAACGTATTTCTCTCTTCGGTAGTTTTATAAAGTCGAAAGAAATGCGTTGATACATATTCTGAAATCCTTTTAACCTTTCCACTGTTTAAAATTGCACCCACCTACTTTTCTTATAAATGTATAGAATCCGCAGTCTATTAACACTGAACCTATCGCGACCGGTCAAACAACCGATTCTACATTTTTTATTTAGCAATTATTGAAATGATAAAGATGCTTTCATAAGAAACGGTTTAATAAGTATCTTTATTAGAACACATATTACACAATAAGAACAGTGGAAAGTCGAAATAAATTAAATCTTGTCATTTTTACAAGGCAACACGAGCCTGTTACTTTTATAGCTCGGTACGTTTAATATTAATCATACTCGATAAGATTTATTCTTCTTTCTAATTTGCTAAGAGCACACGTTGAATTCCTGTATAATATTTACAAATGAATTAATACGTACAGTCGTTGCGTTGGTTCGTTAATGCGATCCCACGATTGTAATAAGAACCGCGGAAAATCGAAATAAATTAAATCTTGTCATTTTTACAAGGCAACATGTTTTAATCATGCTCAATGAGATTTATTTTTATTCCTAATTTGCTAAGAGCATACGTTCATCTCCTGTATAATATGTACAAAATGATGAATTAATACGTACATTCGTTGCATTGGCTTGTTAATATTCTGCTGCCACGATTTGCCAATAGCGGCGATCCAAACGGATTAGATGAAGCTTCCGTAACTCCTGAAAAAGGAAATGAAATATACTTAATATGCGGTAAATCCAGAGCGAATAGATGGCCATGAGAGAACATGTAATGTTTAAGATGTACCTGATCAGTGTCAGAGCAATGCAGCTAGATTACCATTGAATTTCCGATGCGACTAGTCTGATGTAGCAGAGACAATTACCGTCGATGTGTATCATCGGTTAACCTTCGATTTTTTGAGTCGGACACATCCGAAATAGCAGCAAGGGATATCGCGTGTAGACGGCGAAATCTTGAGGGAGGTAGGTCGACAGGTCGCTGATAACCGCGTTCCTCGATAGGATTCGGGTATAAAAGCCTGGACCAACTGACAGTTAGCATCGCCCATCATTGAATACACAATGAGGTGCTTAGTTCTCTTGGTTGCTTTCGCGGCTCTTGGTGCCTGCTACACTAGCGAACCCGCTGGTAAGTGCATTTCTTCAATATTTCTTCACGTTTCTCATACTTTGGGCTATTCGCCAAAGACACCTGACCAGAATGGATTTATTGTTTTGCAAGTTGTGCCATACCGGTCTAGTCTTTAGCTGTAGTATTGCGATCTACAGAACTGTTGCGGGCGTACGCTCCAGTCAAAGAAGATTGTTAATAGTCACGATAGCCTTCGGCAATCGATAATCGAAATTTGAATTACAAGAAATAAGTGATTTCGCTTCGGACTGTCTAGCCCCGGTTAGTTGTCGGTGTTTCAAACGATCTCTCGATCCTTTCAGCTGACCAGACTCTCCTCACCAAGCAGCAAGATGTGATCCAGCTCCTGCAAAACATCGGCCAGGAAATTCCTAACCAACAACTCCAAGAACTCGGCATCAACTATGACATCGCAAACAACGCACTTCAATACCAGAACCCGATCATCGTGAAGTACTATGCTGGCGTGGTCGATGCTGGTTTGGTTCAACCAAAGGGCACCGTCTTCACCAGCTCGATCGGCCAGCTCCGCAAAGAGCTGTCCCTTCTGTACAAAATTCTGATGGGCGCCAAGAACTACCAAACATTCTTGCAGACGGCTGCGTGGGCTCGTGTGAACATCAACGAAGGACAATTCGTCAAGGTATTAAAGAGCTAGCCGCGCGCGGTATTTATTCTGGACGAGTGTTCTGGATCTGTTAAACGGTTCATCTCTTTTGTAACAGGCTTTGGTCGGTGCAGTTTTGATGCGCCCAGATACCCAGGGCATCATTCTGCCGCCATTGTACGAAATCTTGCCCCAATTCCACTTGGACGCCAGAATCATTCAGGAAGCTCAAGACATCGCGATCCAAAACATTGGACAAGTTTCCCAGCAACAGAACATCAATCTGATCCCAGTCAACTACTCTGCTCTCCTCGACCTGGACGAACAACAACTCTCCTACTACACCCAGGACGTCGGTCTCGCTTCCTACTACGGCTACCTGAACCTCGTTAGCTTCATTTTGGGAGAAGTAAGAGGAAACATCGAACGCGCTCTGCTTTCTATGCACCATATCGATCGATATAAACGCTATTCGTTTCTTAAACAGGAGGACCACCAACAACAGCAACAACAGCCCCTGACCCAGCAACAGTACCAGCAACAAATCGTAGGCAAATACTTGCACCAAGTAGGACAAGACCAACAGAACATCGTCGGCCACGGAGCCAAATACCTGTTCCTCCACCAACAACTTCTGGCCCACTACGAACTGAACCGTCTCACCAACGGACTTAGCCCGATCGAGGAAATCAACTTCAACTCCGTCAAATCTCTCTACCACCCACACCTCCGCACTTTGAACGGTCTCGAATTCCCAAGCCGCCCGGAGAACCTCCAACTCCAACCACAGAAAAACAAGCTCATACAGTATGTCAGTATTTTGGAGCAGAGATTGATGGACGCCATCGAGTCCGGTCATGTGATCACTCCCCAGGGCATTTTCTTGTCTCTCTACCAACCACAAGGTGTCAACATTCTTGGTAGCCTGATCGAAGGAAGCGGCAAGAGCGTTAACCCAAGGTAGAAAACTCTTTCTCGATTCTAACGATCATACGTATAGGAATAAACCCTCTTATAACGCGGAGCAAAAATTCCAATTTGACTGGTATCAAATTTAATTTAACCTGGTCTCGTTCGTAGTAATAGTTTCTTCATGGTACTTCGAATCCTAGCATGCTGGCACACGCTAATTCTTGGTTTTCTCATCCGAAACAGATTCTATGGAAGCCTCCAGGTCGCAGCCCGCAAGCTCCTCGGTAACGTACCCCATGTCCAAGGCATCTGGGAAACACCATCGGTCCTCGAACTCGGCCAAACCGCTGTCCACGACCCGGTCTTCTACAAGCTCTACAAAAAGATCATGAGGCTTTACGGCATGTACCAGGAATCGTTGCCCTCTTACCAGTGGAACGATCTTATTCTCTCCGGTGTTACCATCCAAAACGTTGACATCAGCCAGCTCGTTACCCTGTTCAATGACTACTTCGTCGACCTCACCAACGCCGTTCCCTCGCTCGGCCAGCAGCAACAGCAACAACAACAACAAGCTCAACAGAAGATCCTCGCTCAGTTGAAGAGATTGGACCACAAACCGTACCAGTACCAGATCAACGTGCACAGTGAGCAAGCAGTACCCAACTCTGTCGTCCGTGTGTTCCTTGGACCTAAATACAGCCACCAGACGCAGCCGATCAGCATCTCCGATGCCAGACAGTCTTTCGTTCAACTTGACCAGTTCATCCACAATCGTAAGTCCTTCGACGAGTGGGTTGGCATCTCTTGTTCCGAGTATTCGAACAGCTTACCTATAATTTTCATTCGATTCACAGTCGAACAGGGCCAGAACGTGATCCTCAGGAACTCCCAGCAGGCTCCAGGCTTGAGCTTCGACTGGCCGTCGGTTCAGGAAATCAAACAGGGTGTCCAGAGCGGCATCAGCTCCCAAGGACCATTCTTCATCACCAAGGTAGCGTGTGCTCTCCTCTATTTCCTGTTGAACGGAACGGAGAGTTAGCGGAAGGAAAGTACAAACGAAATAAAAATGGCATTTCCACTTACAGCCCCACCAGATCTTCAGCTTCCCCGCTAGACTGTCTCTTCCCAAGGGACAACCTCAAGGCTACCCTCTTCAATTACTGGTCGTGATCTCCGCTCCAGGCCCATTGAACGTTCCCTACGGTCCCGTGATCCCGGAGGACAATTTGGTCTACCAGGAACAGCAGCACCAGATCGTCTACCCCGAGCAATACCAGAAACTTAGACAGCAACAGAGCCAACTGCCCCATGTGTCCGGCATCCAACAGAACGTGGAAGTCCTCCCTGAGAACTGGGTCGGCCCCCAACCCTACATCCAGTACGCCCTCTCGAAAATGTATGGCGGCCAATTGAAACTGCAAAACAGCCAGGTGCTGCAGGGACAACAAATCCCGATCCCGGTGTACCAGGGACTTCCTTACCAGCCTCTGCAATCCGGCTACATCCCGATCCAGCAAGAAGTCTCCAGTAACTGGCAGAAATACGATGTCCAACACCATGTCCCATTGTCCCAGCGTGTGCATGGTGTACAAGGTGTACAAGGTGTCCAAGGTATCCAGCAAGGCGTAGTAGGTCTCCAGGGTGTCCAGGGTATCCAGGGTGTCCAGGGTGTCCAGGGTGTCCAGGGTGTTCAAGGTGTCCAGGGTGTAGTCCAGGGTGTGCAACACGGTGTCCACGGTGTGCAACAAGGAGTCCAGGGTGTGCAAGTCGTGCAAGGTCTCCAGGGAGTGCAACAGGGCGTCCAACAACAGGGTGGTGTCCACGGTGTGATCTCGGGAATGTACGGTGTCCAGGGCCAGCACCAAATTGGATCTCAGGGTCAACATAACATCCCCATTAAATACAACACGCAGGCTGGTTGGCAGAGCCAGTTCGCCAGCGGAATCGTTGGCAACGTAGCAAGCGGACAACTCCATGCCGGTGGGTTCCAGGGCATCCACGCTCAGCAGCACATTGTCCAGGACCAGTCCGTGCACGAACATTACCAGAAACAGCCCATCTCCGAGATCATCGGCGGTGCGATCTCCCTCGACGGCAAGCCCCTCGGCTTTCCCCTCGACCGACCCCTGAGCGTTAGCGCTCTCAGCGTCCCCAACATCTTCGTCAAGGAAGTCCTTGTCTACCACGAGGGCCAGCCCACCAACGAAATCGTGCAGTAAACGTCGCTGGCTACCGCGGAGCCAATGAGCTCCCAGGTAAACAGTGTCGCGTTACGTTAACGTCAAGGCAAAACACAACGGTTTATTGATGTAGCATTTACAATGAATAAATTGCTTCGATGAGCATACGATTCTTGTGTACCGTCTATGCCGAAAATCATCCGCGCCATCCATCCCCATTCTCTCCATCTCATCCTCATCGAACATCCTACACGCTCTGCATACTATTATTATATTTGTATTATTATTCAACTATCCGATCTTATAACGTAGAACTTCGAGGAGTGAAGACGTACAGTCGAGTTTTATTTATGTACATACATGAGACTCTCGTATAACAATTGTAAACGAACGTTCTAACGATTAATGTTCTAATCGCGGCATTAGCTTAATAATACTTCGGAGAAAAAACGGAGAAGCCAGGGCGTTAGGAACCCTCGAATCGAACAAAAGAACTAAATACTACATAGTGTCTACAATAGTAGAGTTAGAAGTTAACAAATGCATTCAGTTTTACAATCTGCATGAATTTCGGGTAGTTCTACGGTGATCCAGGGAGTCGAAGCGTCCGAAACCGATTATTTTCATTAAACGAACTCCGTGCCAGCCGTTGTTCGCAACAATATCGTAACATCGCTCGAACCGTGTCCTCCTCGACAACGGTGTGTCAGTCGCCTCAAACCGGTCATCTCATTCTCCCGTCATCATCTCCATAAATTCTACAAAAAAACGTCAGAGCGTTGTAGAAAAAGTGATCCAGGAACAAGGTTCTGCGAATACCGTGCAAAATGGCCGCTGGAACATCGCATGATCGAGCGCGACAACTGTTTTTTTAAACATTCTTCTTATACGTATACGTGTGTAACTATCATTAATAGCCGCAATTGCTCGATGCAGTTTAAACTGGTAGAGTGATTTAAAAATTTTAATAATCCGGCAAGAACAGTGACACAGCTCAAAAATAATGATATCTAACTCCTAATTGAACCGCTAATGGACAGTTTTACTTCCAAATATTCCAATTTACTTGCAATTTATTTCCAAAAATATATTGTTTATATTCTGTATTATTTCGATGGAAACATTTTTTAGTTATGTCTGTATGTATAAAATAGGATTTTTTAGGGCGATCGCGGTCGAGATTGATCTTTTATCTAAATAGGAACTATCTGGAAACGAGAGTCTACCCCGTTAAGATCATTAACGAAGGAGAGCGATATTAAGTATGGCTACTGTTTCTTGCAATCGATGCAAACAATTATTTAGCACAAAGATCCACAGTTTAACCCTTAGCACTCAAGCGGTAACTCAGAGTCGCCATTAAAAATTGCTGTACCGTTATTCAAAATATTGTTTACCTTATTAAATATATCGGGATCTAATCAATTACTAAACATTTAAGTGTCGTATGAGGTATTATATCAATATCGTATCCATAAAATAAAAAAAATCATATAAAATGGAATTATATTTAGGCTGGAAGAAATGTTTCATTTTCGTGTTGAAATAGCTCCGAGTGCAAAGGGTTAATCGTTACTTTACGCATACATACGTTTCTATGTTTGCAGAAACTGTTAACTTTCTAACTAACTAACTAATTCTCTAGCGGTACGCCTTTCTTCGTCGAAGGGAGAATGAGAAAAGCAGTTGTCGCTCACAATCGTGAAAAATGCAGCAGCATCGGTGTATACTTACGGAGCAAATGGTGTATACTTAAACTATACTATAGTATACGCACCGTCAAAGTCCACGGTGCCAGACCCATCGGTGTCGATCTCAGCGATGATACCGTCCAGATCGGCGCTGGTCAGCTTATCGTCGAGAGCAGCGAGGATTTCCTTGAGCGTGGCCGTTGTGATATATCCGTTTCCTTCGCGGTCGTACAAACGGAAGGCTTCTTTCAGCTCCTCCTGCATTGCCTCCGCGTCCTCCTCCTCGAGGAATCGGCCCGCGATCTTGCAGAACCCATCGAAGTTCACTTTGCCGACGCCGTCGGGGTCGTTCTCCCCGATCAGCGAGTTCAGCTCGGCGTCATCGAACAGCTGACCCATCGTGTTCAAGATCGTCGAGATCTTCAGCGTGTCGATGAAGCCGCTCTTCGTCGTGTCGAACATTTGGAACGCCTTCCGCAACACGGCCATCTTCTGGTCGTCTTCCTCCTGCGGAAAATTGTTCGATCGCACTACTCTTCACGCACAAACCAGATATTAACACGATATTAAACGTACCGAGCTATAAAAGTCACAGGCACACGTTGCCTTATAGAAATCACAAGATTTAACCCTTGGCACTCGGAGATATTTTAAACATTTCTTCTTTCGTTCCTAAACCTTTCACATCCTCTTATGGATATGAAATTAGATCCCAAATTTAATAATGCAAACAATACTTTGAATAATTGTATAGCAATTTTTAGTGGTGACTCTGAGTCGCCACTCGAGTGCTAAGGATTAATCTATTTAGACTTCGTATTTCGTCGGTTTTACCCATTGTGCGCCGTCTCTAGGGCAGGCCGGAACATGGTAAATGTAACAACGCTGTCTCAGTCCGGCATATGCAGTAGCTTGATCGGACTGATGTTCTGTCTGTATGCGGTGTTTCCACATCACATGTTCCGGCCTGTACTACAGACGGCTGAGACGTACCTGCTGTACAAAACAGTAAAACAATTTAACACGGGAAAATCACGGATTATCTGAATAATACGTACGCTGTGTGCTACGCCTTCGAACAACAAACAGTACAAAATTCATTCGACTATTTTCAAGTAAACTGCGAGATTGTGGGCGTCACACGTCTGTGACTGCGGTAGCGAACATGTTAAACATAGAACATCGTTACTGCTGAAATTAACTAGATGTTACAGCGTAAGGTGAGAACTTCGTTATCCAGTAACTAACAATTGTCCTTAACAACGGTGATCGTTTCTACGAACGAACTAAATTCTCGCGGCGTTCATTGTGTCAATAATAGCTGTTAATAGACTGCGCATCTTTATACAATATAAAAATTGTCTGCAGCGATTGCAAGAAATAAAAACCACCCTGAACGTTATTCCTTCCCTCAACGATTTCGATCGAGGAGAAATCGTACATCGACATCTTCAATTTTGTAAAATTTCCAACAATTTTGAACCTCATCTACACAATTTTCCTATAAATGCATAAAGGTCCGCAGTGTTTTCAGTTTTCAGTGCAACGGGGCAACGATTACATAAGCTAAGTAGAAATGTTAAAAAGCAAAGTAGAAATGTTTCACAGAAAATTAAAATGAAGATAACAAATGATCTCTAGTCGGCGTTCAGAGAGTTTATAGTCGATGATCGCATAATTTAATATTACGAACGGCATCGCGTGAAAACGTGAATTGCCTGAGCAGCGTAGCCGAGTAAAAAAAAGAAGAAGAAGAAATGTCGATGAACGTTAACATCATTTGCACTCGGTGGATTCTGCGGGCTTACCATGGCGATAGTTGTCTCGCACGACGGACGACGGACGACGGATACCTGACGATGCCGCGGCGTTTCCGTCCCGGTATAAAGACACCGTCCGCGTCTGGTAAACCAGCTAGAAAACCGGTGGTCGCAAAAATAGAGCGGCCCGACGAAAAATGAAATATGTTATAAGTGGGTACCCCCGCGAAGTTGGAAGGCCGGCGCTAAATCATCGCGGGCGTGATCGCATCGAGACCTCTTTGGTGATCGCTCGCAGCACCCTTGGTGCTTAAATCGCGGTATCGTTCGATCTCGATCCATCGCTTTAGAATTCCATTAAAAACGCTTGGGTCGGCGAGCGCAATTACGCGTGAATTTCTGTACGTTGCAGCAACGGATTGAATTGACCGTGCTAATCAGCAGTCCGTTGGTGTCTTTGACAAATTGGTGACGCAACCTCTATTCAGAACCTCGCTATAAGCCGGCCCTCAAAATTCCTTGTACGCTCGGCTCCTATTCCATATACTGTTCCACGTAATTTCGCCGACTTCGTCGTTCGTATACGATATCTAGCGAATAGCTAATAAATAGACTGTGCAGATGTTAATGCAATTTGCAATGTTTCTACACGAATCTTAAGAATCTCGGATCAAATAAAATCTTATTTTCAGTGGTAGTAGTCTTTTTAGATCTGACTTAAGTTAAAATATCCTAGCATTTTTTGAGAATTTTCGAAAGCGATAATTGCATAAAGATCCGCAGTCTACTGATAAATAATTTGCATGCATTTATGCGCGCCACCGAGAAATGAGACGAACGGTCGATCGACTTGTTTGGATCTTGGAACTGCTCGTTGGTTGATTGGACTCTTATTATACTCTGAAACAACGACGAAGCGTTTCGCCGACCAAAATTGCTTGTGCTTTATTAAATTCGGTGTAACGGGAGGTGTCGGTGTCCCGGATTTGACAAAGTGCAGCGGCTTACTTTGTTGGTGTGCCCGATAAACGACAACCGTTTGAAATTTATTTCCGACATTCTAGCGCGACGCCCCTCGCCGAATCGAAATTAGAAACGAGTCGCGGGCGGGGCTATCTCTTAATTCCGCGATCGGCTAACCCGCGTGCCTCCGAGCGTTTAATATTAGCCATGAATCAAACGCGGAGGACCGTGATTCGATGCAAATCGCGTTCATTCATAAATTCGTTAAGTTCGGAAAAGTTGGCCTGGCAGGTTTCTGGCAGACGGCGCACAGTCAAACAAAAGGATGTCGTGGCGATCGAAAGCGTGTTCGATCGGACCAACGATAATTCAATCCTTACACCCTTGTAGTCTTTAACTCGCGTTATTATACTAGACGTCATCGACGCATCAGAGTGTCTAGACGTTTTCACTGCAGTAAATATTATTATTAGTAGACTGTCCGCAGTCTAATAAAATCTACTATGATCTTTATGCATTCATGAAGAAATTGGTTGGGTGAAATATAAAATAGTAAAAGTTCAAAAAATTCAAGAATGTTGTAATATTGCTTTTAACGTAACAAAGTCGTTAAGGGATGAAATCAGTTTTTATGTTATTCCTGCTTCCCACAATCAATGAAAAAAGGTTTTTATTTCGCATAAAGATCCGCAGTCTAATTATTAGGTTGTCGTAAGTGTCCGATTCTTAATAGCAACGTTAAAGAAACGTTAGAATCGGACATTCGTGTGCAACAACCTGTATACTTAAAAAGTTGTCAGCGTTGTACTGTATCTTCCGAATAGAATCTGCGTTTGCGCAACAAACTCGGCAACTAATTCAACGTGTTTTCTGGCAAGCAATTTTCTATTGAACGCCGCGATTAAAAGATGAAACCAGCTATAAAGCAACCGCTTAGATTTTCGATCGGAGGAGCAGCGAAAGTCGACTTTTGATGGACGTCGATTCTGTCCCACGGAAGTTTCGCTCGGAAGGCCAGCGTGTAAATCCATCCGTCCGCGAGACGCAAATGCTTATAAATTGTAGCGCGATAACAACGCGGATCTACGCGGAATTTTCGGCACCGTCGCCGTTCTTGGATCCGTCCGCCCACCAGGATTCGCAAAGTATTACAACAAGCGGTCCACCTGGCCAGACCCCCGCGACGGGGGCCGGTAAAAATATAACGAGTCCTCGGTCTCTTTCCGAACGATTCATCAACGAGTCACGCGGTTCTCCAGACAGTGGGAATTATCTCTTCGCGATTTGCGCGCTCGGCGGTGCGAGGGAACGAATAAACAGCGGATACAAATAAACAGCGTCGTGTTTCATCGTTTCCCGAACCTGCTCGACAGCGCCATATTTAACGAGTTTTCCAATTTAACAAGGCGAATGTATGTCTCTACATTAACGTTCAGCTTGGTCGATACCTGGACACTGAACCGAGCGTAACAGGAATTAAGATACGATCGACAATAATTGTTTCTCGTTGTACCGTGAACATCTCGAGATTGTCCGAGCTTGCATCACCTACGCATCAATTACATTTTCGCGGTGGAGTGGCGACTGACGTATAACAGGCTATTTATCTGGCATGTTGTCACGAGTTGCTATTACAATATTCTTTTCGAGACAGAATGCTCCGACACGGGACATCAACGTGGGAATGATCGATCCGAACGAAATTACCGAGAATTGTCGAGGAGAACTTGAATTTCGAATAGAGTTTGTTGATTCGATCGAACGTCTGCTAGGTGTCATCGCATATTATTAGCTAAGTCTTTCTAGACTGCCACAGCCGGTCTAGAAATAATGGGGAGAGTAATCAATCATAAGCGAGTCGGTACAAGATCTTCGTTTCGAGTGTCAAGATCCTAGGGGGTGTAGGCCGTTCGGTTTTCATTCAGGCGATCCGCGGTTTCGGAACGGCGCGGCGCGGCGCGACGACGCGTGTGAAGAACGGCCAACGGATAAGTTGTAAGTGAATTTGTCTCGTTAGAAATATTTTCGGTGCCAGCGCATCCTCCTCGTCATCGTCGCTGTGGTCATCGTCGTTGGCTCCTCCTTCGTCCCCTACATACGCTTCGGACGGAGAAGCGACAACGACGGGTCGAGCGTGCAAAGGCAATTACGCTTCGGTGCCAAGCGCTGAAAATCACCGTTCCGTTGGCAAGAGCCAGAGTCAGAAGACGACTCGTTAGAGAGGCATGCGGATGCTGTCTGATGTTGGACCAGCGGATCTCTCGAAGTTTCGCCCTTCGTTCATATATGCCGCTCTATAAATAAATGATTCTTATTATTGTCCGCATCATTATGCCTCGCGTTAGAACATTAACCTCTTCAAGAACGAATTTCCTAGGAATAGAGATGATTATAGCTTTCGTTTGAATGTAGTCATTTTCTTGACTCTATAAATTGCAATTCCTCACCCCCACTCTGCTGGCTGCTACTCGCCGATTCGCCGAGCGTCGAACGACAGCGGGTCGACGGCCAATCGGGCCGCGGAGAACAAACAATTTTCCGACTCGATAACTGTAATCCGTATTTTCCGAGTTGATTGCAGTCGCAGAGCCATTCTCGTATCTCCTAAAGATGAATATGACTCGAACGAAATAAAGAATGATGTAGATACACAGTCATCGGACTAGATATTTCCATGCGTCCACCTTGAAGAGATTAACGATATCGTTTCATACCGTCTTATTTCGATGAGACGGATAAATGCGGCGACCCGTCAGCGGCTAATATTCTATCAAGGGTGTAGAACAGGCCTCCGACAATTTATCAAACAATTACCATGCGTCGAGTACGATAAATGTTTCGAGCATTCTCTGTGGAAAATGATTCTACTAGAAATCCTACCCCAAAAATTTCAATTTTTCTAATATTAGAAGTTCATGGCCTTTCGACGTTACCGATAAATCATGCGCGTCATTGGACTATACGAGCTCAAATTTTCTAATGCCAAGTAAAAAAGCCATGATGGAAGGGCGCCGCGGGCGCACTATATTAGGAAGTATGGCAAGAGGCCAACGAGTTAACGAGCCGCGAGAACGCGAGGGAAGAATCCCATCGATACGCGAACTATCTCGAATCGACAAAGCATTCCTTGACGGTTCATATTTCGAGGAACCGGCGAATCTGCGCAACAGTATCGTTCGTAACATCGGCATCGGGTCCCGGCTGGTTAATTTCACAGCTTCTCGACTTCGGCTTCGACTCGTAACTTGGGATCGAGGACGCTTCACCACCCACGTCGTTCATTCGTAGATAAAAAGCAAAGTCACGCCGTATACCGATGAGCTTCGTTATGTAAACTTTCGTTTGACAGAAGACCACAAATGTTTCTTCCACGGTGTACCACCATGTGTGTACCACGGATATCGTGACGTCACGAATGTCTTTTCAACTTTTGCATGAAATCCGCAGTTTACCTGTAATTAATGTAAGAACAACGGATGGTTCGCTAAACAACAGTAAATAATAGGACTCGGATACCTTTTGAACGCCCTGTGCACAAGAAATAGTCATGTACCTGTTTCGTAAAGAATTTCATGAAATTGATTAACCTCTAAAGACTACATGCCTAAATATGTCAACGTTCGTCGCACAGACTCTGAGGCGCCATTAAAATTTGCTGTGCCATTATTCAAAATATTGTTTACATTATTATATATAAATATGTCGGTATCGAATCAATTACTAAACATTTAGGTATTGTATGAGGTATTCCGCCAATTTCATATGCATAAAATTTAAAAAATCATGGGGAATAGAAATATTCTAGATCGGAAGAAATGTTTCATTTTCAAGTTAAAATATCTCCGAGCGCAAAGGGGATTTTATATGTATTTAGTTCTTCCTTTAATTATTTAAATTCTTATTTTTTAAACATAAGCTCCACAAATATGAATTACAACAAAGTTTCAGAGCTATATTTAATATAATTAGTAAACAAAATTGTTAAAAATAAGTAGCAGTCAAGGAACTGTCCTTTGAAGTGAATTTCAAATAAAATTGAAAAATAATTCGAAGTGCAAAATTAATTGAACTATCTTTCCGTAGAAAATATCGTTCGCGATCAGCGCGCGAAAAATCAAATATTTCAAAGCGGTCCGTCTGGGAGCCTTGGTAAAGAAGTTTTTGCTAGGAGAATCGACTGACGGTTGGTAAACGCGTTCGCGAATTTTGAAATTCGCACAGCTTTGCGGGGATCGCATAGAACGATTTTCGGAGAAAAAATATTAAGCCGTTCTCTAAAAGTGTACGCTAAAGGCGAAACCCCGGGCGCTTCCCGAGTTCGCATGCGTACACAAGTTTCTAAGTGTCTACCGATAGCTGCTGAAAAGAAGACCAGCGGAACAGCACGGGGAGGAGTCTGATTGGTTATTAGTAAACTGCGTATTTTATGCATTTCTCACAAAAATGGATACGTATAATTTCAAGCAGTGGACATATTATAAATATTTAAGGACATCAATGTATAAGTTTCAGCTTAATAGGATAATTCAAAGAATCAATCAATGCAAATATATTTTATTTTGCATAAAGATCCGCAGTCTAGTTATTAGATACGCATAGTTTTGCTATTGGTCGAAGCGACAATGTCAGCGAATCAAATTATGAAAAGATGAGATCTTCTCTCACCCCTCTACTCTGTCCCGCTAGTCTCTTTTCCACTTAGTACACCCTCGTACCCCATAAAGACAGATTTAGAATTACACATTTAACTTGAAAATGATCAGTATACGTATTACAGGCAACACTTTACGCGAATATTTTGCCATCTTTCTGGTGGCTTCATAATTCCGCGCTTATAAAACTTCGAAATTTTTTCAAAATTGGATTTTTTATTTCATCGAAATTACTTTCTCGCCAACCCAATAGTTTCAGATTTGAATATTGCCGCGCTTTCCAACGTTTCAAATTTCTCGTCTGCGGAGTCTGCATTCTCATTTGTCCAGTAGTCAAGGAAAAGAAATGGAAATATCAATTTGAAATAGTGACGATACCGTGAGTGTAAAATTTCGAAGTGACAAGCATGAAGGATTCCGACAGGGGATGGTCTTTTTAGAAAGAATGCTCCGTGCTCTGTGGCATGGTCACGTTGGATAGGTTTGCGGAACGCCTGCGTTGGAGGGGGGCTCGGCTAGCCATCGTGCACAATTATATACCGACATCTTCCATGCAGTGAGAGAGAAAAGGACGGGAAGAGAGACAGCTTATACGTTATGTATACATATATATGTATGTCAGCAAGGTAGTGTGTTCGCGGATCGTACGTGCCGAAGCGTTTAAACATTAATCACGTTACGGATGTTTTTGCCGGAGTGACGCGCGCTTAATAGACGAAGACCGATTATCAAGATGCAACGGATGTGCAAGCGCGTTGAGAATGAAAGTTTGTGCTAACTACGGACCGCGGGACTCGCAAATAAGCAGCGCCGATGGACGCAGCCATGTTTTCTGCTAGCAGAAATCTCACCCATTAATAATTCGTTAATCGTCGAGCACAAAGTGGAGCGTGCAGAATGCCGATATGCGACGCGAGGGCGAAGTTTCTACCAGCTACTTGCGCCTGGACAGTTCTACTCGGCACCACCACATTATTCTTCTGTTTCCCGTAAGTCGCTCGCACCTCGCATCTCGCACCACACATCTGTCCTCCTCTCGTAAGAGGCCGCAACGGTTTGCCATCCTGTTTTCGTTCGACAGATTTCTCCGCGGTATCTGTTGACACACGCGACTCTTCCCCTTGTCAATGAAACTTCGGTTTTACAGATGCCAGTATTATGTGTTCCGATGGGGAACATGGGTGCCTGCTCTTCAGGGAGTCATCACCTTCCTTGTGCTGGCCAATTTCACGCTAGCCACCTTCATGGACCCTGGTGTTATACCAAAAGGTACTTTTTGCTCCATAAGATATAGCACAGTCGTTAGTTTGCTCCGGTGTACAGCATGCTACGGAGCAAATATCGGACTAGGTATAGAATACGATCGAACCTGTGTAACTCGAATTTCTTTAGCGCCGAGCTACCAAACGTCGTATCAAAAGTAAACTGGCTTCTTCGTCGTAATCGTGTCTTCCCCATTTGTTTGTAGTTACCTATAAACGTTTTGTGATACAGAAAAGACTTGTTCTTGGATATTGTAGAAACAATGTCTACTTACACTTACGACTGCGCTATATCTTTTACAAGGAATGAATGTTGCGAGCAAAGTTTACCAAGAACGTTCAGTCGGTTAATGCATATGTATGATTTTTCTTTTAAAGCATCTCCTGACGAAGATAAAGAGGACGAATTTAGCGCACCGTTATACAAAAGTGTAGAAATCAATGGTATTACGGTGCGCATGAAATGGTGCCCCACCTGTAAGTTCTACAGGCCTCCCCGTTGCTCTCATTGCAGCGTTTGCAACCAATGTATCGAGGTTCGTAAAAGAATAAGAGAATTGACATTGAAACGGATAACTTATTGAATCTTAAATTTTATAGACATTCGATCATCATTGCCCATGGTTGAACAACTGCATCGGAAGGAGGAACTACAGATTCTTTTTTTTCTTTCTGTTGTCACTCAGTTTTCACATGCTCAGTATATTTGGACTCTGTCTGCATTTCGTATTAGAGAGGAAACAACAACTGGGCGAAGTAGACACTATTGTCGCGTATCCTTACTTGCTTTGTTAATCAACTGATACACGACTGCGTTCTTCTGTCTTATGATCCTTACACATACTGTAGATTTGTACTTATGGGAGTGGTTATGCTCTTATTCATTCCAATTTTTGGGCTGACTGGTTTCCACGTAATACTTGTTTCCAGAGGACGTACGACGAACGAACAGGTAACGGGCAAATTTAACGGAGGCTACAATCCTTTTTCCCGTGGCTGCCTACACAATTGCTGTTACACGCAATTCGGACCACAATATCCCAGGTAATATGGCAACGATTAATCAGGACTCTTAACTGTAACCAGACGAAATGAATAACCAATTTATCCTGGAATGTTTTAGTTTACTCAAGCCAGAAAAGTATTTAGGAAAACGACGTGGAGCTTGCACATCTGAGATATCGACTATAGGCAGTGAGAACCAGGTAAAAACCTACATGGATAGCAGCAATGGTGTTAGAAATCCCAGTTCAAATGCTTACAATAAGGTAAGAGCTAGTGCAACATCGCTTCACACTTCTGATAACTATGTACGAGAAGACTTAACAACTGTAAATAATAACATCTTCTCTAGCATGAAGTTTCTATGCTTCTTCGATGTACATTTACCAGCAGTGTGCGGCTATGCAA
Organism: Lasioglossum figueresi; assembly: GCA_028455805.1. Classification (NCBI taxonomy): domain Eukaryota; kingdom Metazoa; phylum Arthropoda; class Insecta; order Hymenoptera; family Halictidae; genus Lasioglossum; species Lasioglossum figueresi. The sequence continues at coordinate 14,117,107 of CM052191.1, read as the reverse complement.
TTCACTCGGCTTTGAAAGAAACTACAAATTCCGTGCTATGCTACCCTTCCTGTGCTTTAAAGCTTTCATAGACTATATACAGTGTGAACTGCAAGTTTTATTGCACAATTGGTGCACTTTGAAAGTATTTTTTGCACGAACTTCTCTAGTTATCACGCATCCGTTCATTAATTTCACGACTTGATTTATTTAGAGTACAATATCGAGCAACGATTCTTCCTATCTATAGTACCTTGTTCACGACGTTGGAAAGTTGCTATTGCCGATCAACCCCTGCCCCTTACCTATCCCGATTGAACCAGTCAGTATCCTTGATACACATTCTGTACAAAAGTGTGATCCAACGATTCGATACCGAATGTTCGTTCTCTACTGCGAAAGCAACTGACGCGTCTTGTCGGTTCCAGTTGTCTCCGGGTCGAGATGGGTCGGACACAGACATGGAACCAACTGCTTCTCAATCAGCGGATTGCGAGCCCACACCTCCACTGCAAAGACATGGTTCTAAAAGCAATTTCTTCCTGCCACCTGTGGAGAATAGCCAGTCTCCCAGGCATCCTCCGCCAACGCAACACCGCCATCCAATGCAATACACTAGAGGCAGTCCTCACCCGAGGCCAAGGTAACAGAAGCCACGAGCCAGCAAATGGTTACGCGTTTGCTAATTTCTTTTCTAATACACATAAGGTACGTTATCGATACCTATAGGGGAATAAACGGCTCTCGAAGCCACACGCCCGATCCATTGTCACCGGAAGCGAGCGGATCACCTGCCACAGCTTCGCAGAGAGGCCAAGATCAGGGTGGTGCTAGTCCAACGACACAACGGATTAAAGCTATCGGAGTACCAACTCCTCTTGCTATTTCCAGTCCTATGCGCAGGTATACTATCACCACTCTTATCCGTCTAATCGGAATACGAATAGACAAAATTATAACGGATACAATGAACTTGAATTCTATGAACATCTCTTGAGATAAATAATCTGTTAGCAATATACTATATTGTGATTCAATTTATAGAATTGAAAATGTAACAAGAGATATAATCAGATACTCCGTTATATAGAGGGTGTCTCGCGACTCATGGTCTATCGATTAGGAGGTGATTCTACATGTAAAAATAAGTCGAAAAGAAAGAATAAAAATTTTTCCTCCGTGTCTTAGTTTTCAAGAAAATCAATTTCAAACATTTACTCTGTACATGTCGACTTCTAACAGTCGAAAATACAAATAAGATCCAAAATAAGAGTAAATTTTTTGAAATTGATTTTCTCGAAAACGAAGACACTGATGAAACAATTTTATTCTTTCTTTTCGACTCATTTTTACATGTAGAATCGTCTCCTAATCGTAGACCATGAGTCGCGGGACACCCTGTATATAATGGAGTATCTGATTATATCTCTTGTTACATTTTTAATTCTACAAATTGAATTGCTACATAGTATATTGCTTGCCATATATATATATGCTTGATATATATACATCGTGAACATATTTGAGATACTTTGTTTCTGGAGTATTGATCTTCTAGTTGTACTATATATTTTTTTTTTTACTTACATCTTTTTTTTTACCTTTTTGTAACTGTATCTCGCGGCATTTTCACGTTGCACAGAATATTGTTTCTATTTCTATGTAGAGAGCAAGAGAAAATATATATATATGTATATGTTGGTTTCTTTTATTCGATGTTCCTGTTTGCTACCTCTCGATATGATGTGAAGCCTGTTTTACTTCAGATTCCCTGTACTCCCTCACTTATGCGAACACCTCACTCTTGCTCTTATTCTTTTCTTCCTATTACTCTCACCACTATATATATATACACATATGTATACACACACGCGCACGTACCTTTACGTGCGTGTGTGTATATATATATTTATATACATCTCGACTTCTGAACGATGAAGAATTGTGTGCGATCGAGAAAATAATTAAACAGATAAGACTAAACCAGAAAAAAAAGAGAAAAGGAAAAACAAGAAACCGTATTGCGCGACCGTAGATCATGTTTAATATAGTAGAGAATTAGTTTCTCTGCATGTATATATTACAAGATATATGGTATATAGATAAGTTTGTGTCCCACTGCAGGGGGTGGTAACTGCAAGGAGCTGCTTTCTACCATCATGTTGCAACCTACTGCAGGTAAACACGAACTTCATTCTACGAGGACATATCGTAGTTTCAAGTTATGCTTTCTTGCATATATTACATATATATACGTATCTATATTCTTTAAGAGAGAAATATACATGACTCGGACCTATATATATATATATATGTATATACACATGTGTACACACATATGCATATACTTGTATTCACATATATTTCAGTCGACCAACACGCAAGTATAAACGTCTCCACGTTAATATTGTTGTTCATATTTGCTAGGTTTCGCTATATTATATATACCTTTTTGCGTTTTCTTGGATAGATGCTAATTTTTATAACAGGAATGTTGCGCTGTTCTGTCTCTCTTTCTCTCTTTTTAGCTATCTATCTATCTCTCCTATGTATGTATCGCCAGAGCCGTATTTGTATGGCTACAATGCTCAGCACTTGCATATATATTTATATACATATATAGATATATATGTATCCTCATCTTGGTTAAATGTATCATGCATTTGTCAGTTACAGTAATACCTCTAAACTTGTACACACTGTTCGAACGTGGGAACTGATGGGCCTTATTGTTGGCTGCAGACGTTACGTAAACCTCTAAAGCCAGAAGCCAGACGACACGCGTCTCTTGTAGCATACAAGCGAAAAACTTGGTGCTGTTGTATTTTCACTTTAGCTACCGGTAGTAAGAGTTTCAGCGATTCGAATTAATAAGCTATTGAAATGAATCGAGATCATCTTCCTTTGAGCAATAACCTCGAAAGAAGTTGATAGATTAGATTGGTCAGGATAGCTTGCTGGTTTACTCGAAATATACTCAACGTTTAAAGGACGTGTTAAGGCCGGTAGATGAAGTACTAAATTGAGAAACGAACATGAAACGAGAAGGTCAGATTCCCCGGCGTGGTAGCCCGAGTCGCGTGCAAGTTAAGAGGTGCTACGTGTGTTCAAGTACGAAACGAATAAAAGAATCGAAGTTACTTTGTCGTTCGAAGTTTGATGGAAGCCAATGCGAATTGTCTGTGTTGCAGATCGAACCCGGGCACGCCGACGCAGGTTCGTCGGCCAGATTTTATAGGAGTGAACGACGCATCGACGTATTACGATGTGCAGCAGGGGAACAATGCCAGTGTCGCTGGGTCTAGCGGCGGCGTGATGACGGGCTACAGTCCCCAGCGTCGTTTCCTGTCGGAGAGCGAGTTGGTGCGTCAGGGCGGTGGCGACCATCCGTACTCCCGGACGAACAACACCGTCGACAACATCCGGGAGCTAGCTGGCTCCCCGCAACGCGGCGTCTACATGTGGAAGGACAACTCTCCGGGCAGCTACCCGGCTCCGCCGGGGGCACAGAACGCGACCACGATGACGATGACGACAACTACGACGACGACTCAGCACCAGTCGCCCTCGCAGAGACCACCACCTTCCTATGATTACTACAGATCGGATCCTACCAGTCCCACGCAACAGTTGTACGCGAACGCAACGAAACCGGCGTACCATCCAGCGATGAGGGGCGGCGTACCGGTCTTCCCGCCTCACCAGTCGCCCCAAGTCAAACGGAAAGCTGCCATGGTGACGCCCACGACGCCCACATCGGGCGACACACGCCGCAGACCGATGTCTTTCGTTCGTGCTCTGGAAATGACCAATTCCATGGAGATGGTGTCCGCGCCGAACGACAACCGATCTCAACGGCCCACCACGCCCACCAACGATCGAGCCAGTGTCTACGACATGAACTATGAGATATCCGTATAGCCCAGCTTCAACGTCTCCGCGCCTGCGATATCCTGCGGCTGGACGGAGATGGTACACGATCGATTGCCGTCACTTAGCGTCTCTCGTTCCAAAGAGGACAGAACAGCGGCAGCGTACGCCGCTTACGAGATATCCGTCTGAATTTTGTTGCCGATGGAACAAGTATAGTGACCCCTCCTTGAAATCCTCGTCGAGTGGCCTGACTTAAGTGAACGCAAAGGCGTAGGATAGACCTAACATTCTTCTACTGTCGCGGCTACCCCGAAGGACTAATTTCTCGTGTAGAATAAAGCCTTGCACTCTTTCTATTCGAAAAATGGTGACCTTTGTAACGTGAACGTATACATTCGATTCGACCAGAGAAAGTAGTCTTGAATGTATACCACGAGTTTTTTCAATGATTCGTCGTGTCACGTAGAGACGCCTGTGTATATTGAAGTAAATAAGATAGTCGTACCGTTTATGTTGTTTTCAACAAAATTAACAATATACCTACAGATTATCCTACATTTAGTCTCTATTGTATCATATATATAACCGAGGCGAAATTGTCGAATGATCTGAGAAAATGTCAGGTGTTAAATCTATCTTATACCTCATTCGTGGCCATAATAATCTTGTTTGGTAACAATCACCAAATGTGTTTTTCGCTGCATAGAAGCGGTCTCTTGCCTACAAACGATCGATGAACTCAGATCAAACGGAAAACTCTAGATTAGGTAGACTTTCAATGCTCGAATCCAAGCATTTCAGCGTCCTAAAAATGGTTTGCTTAACCATCGACATACAACGCTCAAAGAGTTCTGTATCGTCACTATATTCGTTCCACCCGCAATAAATATTTTTAAACATGTCGATGCAGCTAGAACACGTCGAAGCGATATTACAAACCCAGCCGTGGTTTTAGTTAAGTTCTTCCGGTCCAAATGATGAGCCACCATATAATATATATATATATATGTATATTATATATATATATTATATATAATAATTATATATAATAATCATATATATAAATTATGTATAATAAATAATATTATATATATATATATATATGTGTATATTATATATATATATTATATGTATTGTATACTTTGTTGAGGTCACGTGGTACGATACCGACCGTTCTTTTCCGAAGGAACAAACACAATGACTGTTGCACGAGTCGTCATTGAGCATAGACAATGATATACGGCTTCTCTACTCTCTTTCTCTCTCGAAGTGTTACAAGTTTTTTCCATGGAACCTGTTTTCAGATTTCACGACTAAATGATGGCATCAAACAATTTCATTGTACCGAGCCCGACTACGAAATACCCTCGCATCACAGTTCACGTTGAAATTGCTTGTAATATCTCGATCGAGAGGAGCTTTGTATATCTGAATTGTATCCTAACGCGGAATTGTAAACGATAGTCTTCGGAGAACAGGGGTATCGCTGTTGAATTCTATTTTCCATTTGGGAACTATTGACACAGGGACTGTATTAGGTCTGATTTGAGCATAAGGAGTCTGTTTTTCGGCGCAAGACTGTCGTGTCACGTTATTAGCGATATTATTTTTTTTCTTTTTTGGTCGTTGTTAGAGATCGATGGAGCATTAGATGCGCAAGAGACGCAACGTGTTCATTGATGCCCCCCGTTCTGAACGGGGTGGGAAATGTGTGGATAGGCGTTCGGACCGATTGACGGTCGAAGATAATCGAGTCACGAAACCGTCAACGAAAGTAAACCCGAACGCGTTAGACATTATATATAATCTTACGAGCGGCGAGAACCAGTTTCTCTGTTCCGCATGTCGAAAAAAAAGGGAAAAACGATTCTATTTTTTAGTAAACAGTAAGGTCAGTTTAGATTTTTATACCATGACGTCGTGACTCAATTTCTAGAAGCGCAGCGTCGATTGCCATTCCTCTTCGTTTCATTGCTCTTTGTCGAACGCATGACTTTTTGGACCTGTAACAAAGAACATAGGGATTATTATTGCGTGCATTTTTCGAGGCTCGATTCTAATCGACGTTATGTTCTATTCATATTCTTACCTACTTATTATTACTACCATTACTATGATTACTATTTTTTAAAGGGAAAGGTTGGAACGAGAAAGATCAGGGTCGAGCCTCGGCCCCAGTATAGTTTCCTATTTTCGTTGATGCGAGAAGAGTTCGTGTGTGCAGTTTAATAAAAACAACGGACGAAATGAACAAAAACAAACAAAAAAAAATATGAAAGAAGAAGAAGAACGTTACTTAATCGATTTAAGTCATTACCAGGATAGAGATAACGAATTCTGTGTAAAATAATCGTGGAATGTGTAGCAAATTTTGAATATACATATTTAACAATATTTATACGTACATAATAAATATAAGACTTTATAATGATTTCACTTGTTTGTTATGGACGATGATTTTATTGATGTGACCACTAATACCATCGACTTGATTTTTACGAGTAACAAATACAAATGATGTAGAGTTTTGGGGACGGAGGTGTGTCAATGCGAATAGGAAAGCGAATGCACGTAATGGATGTGTAACAAGAGAAATCTTCGAGTATTAGAATGAAAGCAGACGCAAACGAGAAACAATTACAAACAGATCAGCGTGTCAGAATGTATACAGTAACCGATTCAACGATGCAGAGGTGTACAAATTGTTAGACGCGAATTAAAAAGAATGAAAATCAGAAGCTCGAATAAGATGTGACGTTTATGGCAGACGATCCGTTTACATTCTTTATATGTTAGTTTAACCGTAGCTTAATCTGTGATGATAGGAACATCCGACATGTAAATGAGTATAGGGTAATAACTCTGATTTTTTTTAATTTTTATTTTTATAGACAGCCGAACGGTCATGGCAAGAGTATGTTGAACTAATAATTTACACGACTTTGTAGAAAGGAGACACAAAACACATCCGAGAACCGAACAAACTTTCTTTCAAAAAAAAAGGAAAGAGAGAAACAAACAGTTTTGTAATATACGCATTGCATAAATTTATTGGTACATTTACCGCTATTGTTAAGTTTGTAATATATCCCGCTTTTACCAATGGAAAGCTAATCGCATGTCGATTTCTGTATTATGTATTTGTATGCGAGACCAATAATACCAGACCTGTGCAGATTTAATGATTAACTGCGCGAGATCAGCTAAAAACAAACAATTATGCGTGCTCGTTTTACTCGACGTCGTGTCGATAATCCAATTCTTCTTACAATTATATTGTCATTAATATCATTATTATTATTGTTACATAGTATACGTGTTATACAACTAGAAAAAGTTTTAAGAAACATCGAATATATATATTTCGCTCGCTAAAGAAAGAGACTTTTCTTTCAGATAGTACTCGTACAACAGAGTTTGTTAAAAACAAAAGAAAAAACGGAAAGCGGTTCACTGCAATCATTCGAAACGTTTCTTCCAACTCTCTTTTCTTCTTAGTTACGTGTATTCCTTTTTCTTTCCTGTGACAAGCTGTGCCAAAACAAGGAAACATGATTTTATACATATGCCACTCCAGTCATACCCGACAAAAGAAACAACACATTGATTACAGAAAACTCACAAAAGAAACAAAAGGACAGATGCAACATTCAAACAAATTGATTTAGAGAAATTATGTGTAAGGTGTGAAGAATGTTTAGTGTTTATAATTCGGTGTATTTGTACATAAATATTGCTGGTTATTATCACTTGAATGTACATACATATACATTTCGATACTTTAGTATCGCTGCAGCAATCTACAGAAATAAAACTCGTGAAATATGAAAGCTGAGAGTATCATTAGTTGTTTCAGATTTAAATGTACAGTATGACAATCCATCTGTTATCAAACTGCAATATGCCTATCATAAAGTGCATTTTCTGAGCTTTAATTTAAAACCTTAAAAATTGTAAAATCTCAATTTAAACGCATCGAATCATCATTTTATATTTCATTCAGAGATGACATCTGTATCAATGCTGGGATATTGCACGGGTTTCATGCGCATGCGCGACCAAATGCAGGAACGTATTACGTCACTGATATATATATATGGATCTTCTGTGATTATGATTAGTATTTCGTCGGTGGTTTAGACTACTAATTGTCGAACGTTACCAACAGACATGTATTTGCCAACCCAGCCAGCTTGATCGATCAGTAACATTTGGCTAGCAGTTTCAGCATTTTTCCGCTACGTAGATTGGCGCTGTACGGACTCCTGAATAGTGTAAATGATTCTTGTCGGAATTTACATTGTAACCTTGCGGGAACAACGGCAAGAATCAATTTCGTTCGAATAAAAAGCAATATGTATTCCAATTCCTTCTGGTTGAGATTTTTAAATTTCTAATAGCTCAAGTGGAGCGAATGCACTTGTGATTGACGTATTGCAATTTCAAAATAAATTGAACAACATATTAGAAATCTAAACAAAAATACTGACTGAGTGCCACAGAAGAGCGCCACAGAAGAGCGTCGCGTGACCTCCTATTCCTTTATGTTATCCTAATACGAGAAACAAAAATCAACGGTTTATTCATCCTCACTACAGAAGTATCCTATATCGAGCAAATACTTCGATTTTTATCAAGCAACTTTCGACGGTAAATTCATTGTAGTTAAGAAGCACACGCAACTTGACCATAAAAGAAATCGGTTAAAACAAGCCTTTCATTTTACCATGCAATTTCTATACATATAAATAATTTTTTGTATCACCAATAGTAATGGAATAATGGGACTGTAACACTTTAGCGTGCACACCCTGTAGACTGTAGAGTAATCGTGCAATTTCAAGTAAGAAAACTTTACTACTGTATATAAATAAATGAATCGATCAACATATGTTTTCATTTGTTACATAATACACATATATAAAATTATAATATATCAAACTATTGTATATAATTGCAATACAACATTACAATATGCATCGAAAATTAACATTAAAAACTATTAGTATAATGAAATTATTACAAGTGCACATAATGCAAATTCATTTTAGGAAGTACTGAAACATTAACATAAAGAAAAGTAGTGGGGGACTATTATTAACGGAAACATCTAGCGGAGTCCGTTACGACCGTTACGACACGAGGCGCGAAAAAAGCGCGAGCATGTTATACATTCATTTTTCAAAATCAAATCAATAAATTTTGCGAAATTAGCGAGACGGTCAAGGTACCCGATCTTCATACTTGACTGAGGCTGGAATCGTCGCCCATGCGCGAAAAAGGCGCCCCGTATCTCATCATTGGAGAGCATGCCAGTTTCGTTCCGATACAAAAGTTCGGGCGAAATGTTGCCTCAGGTTAGGTCAGGTTAGGTCTCGTTTCTAGTCTCGTCCCCGTGCACGCTTTGTGTCGCGTGCGAGTCCGTGTTGCGCAGCGCCAATCGGGAACATTTGAATCGCGGAATATCTTCCGTGCTACGCAGTTGTTGAACACAGACGAAAGTTGATTTTATTTGAAAGAAAAAAAACGCGAGAGAAAAAAACGGTAACCCGACCGACGTCTCGATAAGGAAAGAAATAATCCGCGTCCAAGAAAGTGCTTACTATGTCGATTGAGTTGCAGGCAAGTCTCTCGTCACATTGTCCTACGATAGTTTAATTATAGCTACACGGCTGGTACGGACCTAGGCTCTCCCAAAATAATGATTGGATCAGCGTGGTAGCCCTCCCCGTTCACTGCTCTCTCTCTTTTCTTCTTCTTTTCTCAGTCTCCATCCTTCTCTCTCTCTCTCTCTCTCTCTCTCTCTCTCTCTCTCTCTCACTCACTCACTTACTCGCCGTGTCTTATTTACTTGCCGTTTCTTTCCCACGGGACACTTGTGTCACAGTGCCTTTGAGAGTATACAGCTGAACAGCTGTCGTTTTGAAGTACATCACACCAGTACAACCACAGCATACCGAACCTCTATCCATAATCCATGCACGTTCTATCTATTTACACGCGGGATTTCTCCAGATCGGTGTTCATCGAAAAGCTACGCCTAACTTGTCCCGCGTGAACCGTCGCTATATATTGCGACACAACACCTATTCCGAGAAAATGCTTCAAACGCTGCACGAAATGCTCACCGAGTGAACCGATCCAGCCGATTTTCACCTCCACGCGATCGTGTCGTTCTCTTTCTAGCAGTTTCTTTCTTGCAGTTCGAAACAAACATGTTTCTCGTGTTGTTGTTAGTTTGTTTTGCACGTGATTCCCGAATAATGGTGCAGCACATCTAGAGAGCTGTTCAAAGAAGTTGTGTATCCAAATAACAACTGTTTTCCAGATGGCTTTTATCCAGTTCGCTAACCACTAAGAGGCATGGAACAGTTCCCTGATATGAGTGATGGGAATATAAATATTAGCGATGTCAGTAAGTATCTCTGCGCCAACTTTGAATTCCTGCTTCTGTGAACATTAATCGATTTGCTTCGATAGTGGAAGTCATCCAAACCGATCCTGAGTTCGCGGAGTCTACGAGAACTCTACCACCGATGGAAATGAACGCTGGACAGCCATTGTCGTACGTCGAGATACTAGAACAGCCGGCTGGCAAAGCTTTACGTTTTCGCTATGAGTGCGAGGGCAGATCCGCTGGTTGTTTACCTGGTGTCAACAGTACATCGGAGAATAGAACGTTTCCTAGTATAAGAGTGAGTACCGACAAACGTGTACCATCTATCAATTGTTTATCTTATGTGATAATAATTAATGTATGGTAAAAGATAGTGGGATACAAAGGCCGAGCCTTAGTTGTAGTATCGTGCATAACAAAAGATCCGCCGCACAGACCTCATCCTCACAATCTTGTCGGAAAGGATACATGCAAGAGAGGTGTTTGTACAGTAGAGGTATCGTCGGAGAACATGACGGTGACGTTCTCAAATCTTGGTATTCAGTGCATTAAGAGAAAGGACATAGAAGAGGCACTTAGAATAAGAGAAGAGATTCGCGTAGATCCTTTTCGAAGTAAGCTGAGAATGAAACAGGAAGTAATTTTATCTTTTTTGATAAATCAAGATCATATATGATTCTTTTCTTTTCTAGCTGGCTTCAAACATAAAAGTCAGCCTGCTAGCATCGATCTGAACGCGGTGAGATTATGTTTCCAAGTTTTCGTAGAAGGATCTCAGAAGGGAAAATTCAATGTTGCGTTACCGGCGGTCGTGTCCGATCCTATATATGATAAGAGTAAGTTCAATCAGCTGTCGTGCGGCTTGTATTTATTTATAGAAACAGCCATTCTACATCTGCCTTGAATATTTCAGAGGCAATGGCGGATCTTGTAATATGCAAGCTCAGTCATTGTAGTGCTTCGGTCGCGGGTGGTATGGAAATGATTTTACTATGCGAGAAGGTTGTAAAAGACGACATACAAGTTCGATTTTTCGAAGAGAAGGACAGGCAAATGGTGTGGGAAGGATTTGGTGATTTTCAGTTTCCTCATGTACATAAACAAGTACGCTTTACGCTTTACGCTTTACACTTTCATAATCATTAGATTGCGGATCTTTATGTGTTTATGAAGAAATTGGTTGGGTGAGATATAAAACAGTAAAGGATTCGAAAAATTTAAGAATATTGTGATGTTGTTTTCAGTGTAACAAAGATCTGCTGCTCGCAATCAATGCAGAACGTTTTTATTTTGCGTAAGATCCGCAGTCTAATAATCATAAACTCGATATTCCAGTATTGTGGAGACGTTTAACGATATTCGATGATTGTTAACAGACGGCGATAGCGTTCAAAACACCGACTTACCGTATACAACAAGTGGACCAGCCCGTCCAGGTATACATTCAGCTGAAGAGACCATCGGATGGAGCAACTAGCGAACCGTTACCGTTTCAGATGTTACCACTTTGTGCAGGTAGGCCTGCATTCTGGTCTTTGCGGAAAGCATTTGCCCGAAAGAAAACAGATTATAGTACATTTGTTAAAATCTTAGCCACCGAGTCTGCCTTATCGTCGAACGTTGCGCCTAGATATCCGCGCAATCTCGATGACTTTAACAATAACGACTTCGATATTCAGAGGTCAATTAACAAAATCTCTGCCTTACGTGCTTTGAACGACCTATATAACGTAAAGAATACATTACACTCTTATAACGGAAGTGCCAAGATCAATCGTAACGTAGCAAAAAACGTGAACCCCTTAAAAATTATTATAACAGATTACCAGAATAACGAGGTACCAAACAACTCTGAAAACGAGAACACAAATAAGATCTACAAAACCGATAGCAGTCCTATGGGCAAATTAACAGTCGATACCAATTCAGGAACATTAACTTACGGCAAGTCCGACACTGTTGTTGACAACATGGACATATTAAAAAGCTTAGAATCTCCAAAAAATAAATCCGACTGGTTCGACGACTCGGAAGTAGGCAAATGGGTGCAGAAAGGCCAGACGTGTCTGAAAGAGAAGCATCAGGAGGTGGATTTCAAGACCGAGACAGAGGATAGCAATAAGTCGTTCAACGAGGTATTGACCCAAGTGGCTGAACTCGATCAAATTTATGCTGACACGCATGCAAAGCTGGTGCAAGCTACCCTCGAACAGAATAACGCCGATCAATTGATGGATATAGACGTTTGCGATAATCAAACGTACACTAGTTTGCAGATGGCCATGAAGAATCCCATAGAATTCGTGGATCATCTGAACCATAGAAAGTACGAGGACGTAGCGGTACTTAAAGTAGATCTGAATCATTCTTCTCCCTCTCCTCCGGTGACTACGAAGAGGGATGAGGCGCGTGACACCGAGGAGAGACTGCCACCTTTACCTCCGAAACGTACCCGAAAAATGCCTTCTATGCCTCTTCTGCCTCGCCCTATATCCTCTTACACAACACCCGAGTCTTTTGTCGAAGCGCCGAACAAGAACTTACCTTCTTTGCCCGGGGCGCTCACCAAATCCTCGAAGCAAGGACTCTTCTCGAAATTATTCGCCAAGAAAATCAAGAAAGACAAAGACACCGCCTCGAATGCTTCCTCTAAGGGCAGCAATCCCTCTTTAAGTGCCTCGGGAAGCATCACGTATTTACCGAAACATAGCATACCGGATGCCTCGCAGTTGCAATGTCCAAGACCGAGCGCGATAAGCACCACTAGCGTGAAATCGCTCCGACTCGACGGCGATGAAACACCACTATACGGAATGGAGTTAACAGAGGCTGAACACTATGCGTTGTACACGGCCATGGCTCCGCATGCAACTGCATCCGAGTTCGATGAAATGTCTTTCTACTACAGTCCCGTGGAGGGAGGGAAGATCTACTCGGAGAAGAAAGAAACATAATCTGTTTGCTTTGATAGTTTACTACTACTACTACGTTTGATACACGAGTACTTCCACTCGAGAGTGACATGTTTTTTCCCCCAAGCAATACCGCCTAAATATGCTCATATTTTTAAGAATACTCATACAAGTATTATATTGTGATTCGGCCGGGCTGCTGTATTTGCGATTGTGCGTTTCTACGAGTTGAATTTTCGCAGCCTCGGCACGCTCGCGATCCCATTGCGATGCATTTTGTACATGTGAAAACGATTTTATAACGAATTGTCGAAGAAACACGCAAGCGAAACGACATACATAACTATTATGTAACGCTTTTCTAGTCGTGGTACAAATTGTTATTCTGTTAACATAGTCTCTTTCATACAGATCTTAAAGGATAGCTGAAGCATACGCTCAGCAGAAACTTGTTATTTATTAACCGAAGGATGGCCTAGTCTTTTCTAGTCAGACTTTACAGTGTTTACTATACCTGTATTCTTACTTTTTACTATTTATTACACGTTGTTAAGTTTTCTTTTTTTTTTTTTATAACGATCCAAGTTTCCACGCATATCACTTTGTTTCTAGTCGTAGAGTAGATGTTTAATTTATTTGCAACCAAAGATATATTCATTTTTGCGCAGATAGTTTTTCTGCTTCAGGGTGAAAAGAGATTTCGCGTGACTTTTTCTAGGGTCCTTTGTCTTCGGAGATACTTCATGTTGATCACTGTTCAAACACACAAAGTTAATGTACAATCGTTTATAGATGACCCGGATGCGTTAAGGCGAAAGCGACAAAAATTTGATAACAGTGCGAACGTACCAGTTTTGAGGCATATACAGGCAGAAGCTGAGAAGTGTGAGTATCTCTCTAAAATTGTCCTCGATTCTACAACTTTGCCGGGAGTGGGTTTCAATGGCGTCATTGGCATTGTCGCATTGTCGCATTGTCACATCGTCGAAATTGATCGAAAGCACACTTTTGCTATATCTATATTCAATGCCGAATTCCTCGGGTCCTATTTTCTTTTTTTTTCTATACCGATACTAATTTTTATGTTGACATTTCGCTACATACTTATCGCAAAACGAAAATACTTTTTAGCAAGCTGTCTCAGCGATGCCAGTAGTAAGTACTCTCCCCTCTGTGCATTTTAATACGGGGCGCGTGTTCTCCATTTGTTGTGTAACGGCCTGGCCGTTGCCCTGCGTATACCTCCAAATTAGTTGGTCCCTAATTTCCTGGGTTTCCCCAAGGCTGGGGCGAATCTGATGTAGCAGTCTGGCCGCTACTGTAGGGTAGTAACGATTGTTGTAACGAGTATAGTCAATTTGTTGGAAATTCCAGAGGTTTTTTTTGGTATATACTTGTATACATGTGAGGGAATGTTGATGGTATATCTCTTTTATGAATCTCCAAGTTTACACTTGTCCGAATATTAATGTTTCAGCGTTCTCCAGTTGCGTCACACTAAGCACAGAATTAATCATCTATCCTTTCGCACAACGGGAACATTGGATGTTTATCACATTTGTAATTCACTATTTTATGCGAACCAGTGCCTAATTGCTACTAATCATTACCGTGGATCATAATCGTTGAGAATTTCCCCTGTGCGAAGGAAGATACCTTTTCATTGTATTAAGAAATGCTATACATATATATTTTCACACACCAACGAGAGATCTTGTTTTGTACTTTTTTAAGAACATTTGAAATTTGTATTCGAATGACGAGAGAGAGAGAGAGAGAGAGAGAGAGAGAGAGAGAGAGAGAGCAGTGGCCTTGTATATTTTAAGAAAAAAATATTGTATTTTTATAATCATATCCGTAATTACTAGATAAATGAAGGCTGTTTTCACAAAGAATGAAGACTAGTATACTATATACAAGTACTCTGCTTCTCTATGAGAATGTTCTACTTAAGAATTCAGCAATAATAAGAAACTATGTGCAATATTTGTATGATAGTATAGTTTTTTATAAGCTGCTTCTTTGACAGAGAAAAAGTGTATATATATATTGTATGACTTACATATGCATAATATATCTATCTATATATATATACGTACAATCATTTGACAATGTGTAAACCGTATTTTTTTATATCGTTCCCGAACAATTTCAGATCGAAATAATGTTGTAGAGCTTGCAGGTACGATCCGATAATGTATTCATTTAGTTTTGCTGATTTTTTGCTAATCCCGTTTATCGTATTTATTATTGCAATACGAGTTACACATTTTTTAAAATTTTTCTCGTGTGCCGTTCAGCGTGAAAATATATAAAATCGCATGTATCATCTCCAATACTAATAATCCTCATTTTCTTCTAATTTAACGCTTCGCTTTCTCGTTACTCTTTTTCTCGTGTTATTTTGCATGAGAAAATTAATACTCTATCACGCGACAATCGAGGTAGAAAATTTATCGTAAAATTATTAGTGGGTATTAGTCGTAGTATTAGTAGTAGTAGTAGTAGTAGTATATTAGTGATTATTAGTAAATTAAATTATTGCAAGTATTTCATCGCAATAACAAACTAGCTAGCAAACTTACCTTAAACCGATGTTGTCGATGGACTTGTTCGTTTGATGGTATTGTAGATCCTGGGATGTTGAGTCAAACTTGTTTTAACATTATCAAACCAGAACCAAACGATAGGATATCTTTGTACGGCAATCCAGGTGGATGTGAAGGATCGTTTCCGCTTTATCCCTTGAAGACGTGCCCGCAGCATTATCCCGAAATGCAGACATTAAGGTAAACTGAATAGTAAAATGCCAAATATTTACATAGCGTAAACGTGTGTAATTTATACAACTTGAAATATGTTACACAGGCCTCCGGAACTACCGCAAGATCGTCCACCATCGCCCTTGGCTTACGAACCTTACCACACGAATCTGATGCAACCGCATCTACCATCTCAATATGCATCAACGTGTAGTCACATAGAACAACCATTCGTATACGCACCCGATGCGTCGCAGGTACAATTGCAGGAACAATTGATAATGGATGGAACGACACCCATGGATGACTGCAGTTTTCCAGGATTAGAGCTGAACG
This sequence comes from Lasioglossum figueresi, assembly GCA_028455805.1. Taxonomy (NCBI): domain Eukaryota; kingdom Metazoa; phylum Arthropoda; class Insecta; order Hymenoptera; family Halictidae; genus Lasioglossum; species Lasioglossum figueresi. The sequence continues at coordinate 14,100,848 of CM052191.1, read as the reverse complement.
CTACTGGTATGATTGACAGTGCAGCTACGTTGAAATTTCGTGGAATCAGATCCCGAGATTCGTAATTAGTAGACAGTGGATCTTTTATGCAAAAGAAAAATTTGCTACTTGAACCTGTGAAATGAAATTTTTTTTTTTTCTTAATATGTATGCATTTTTTACATGCTAACGTTTTTACTGCTTTATACCTGCTCATTTTGTTTTTGATTCATCAAATCTATTGTTTTATTTATTATACATATATGCATATGCGATTCTGCAGATATAATTGAAGGAGCGGATGCCACGAGCATTTTAGACATGGATAATCAAGAATACAACTTCGAGTCAAGTTTCGACCAGCTTAACTCGGCAGAACTTGCTGCCATTAGTACCGCGCTTTCTGAGGACTTATCCAGCGGATTGTCCATCTCGGAAGTCGATAAGGTACACTTTGATATAGGTACATATTTCATATCGTTCGCTACTCACACTTCTGGCTTTTCACAATATCAATCAAACAACAAAATAAATAGTTATTGTATTTAGTTTGAAACGAGCAAAGGGTCAAGCCAAGGGAACAACGAAGAAAGCCATAGCATGACTGACAGTTTTACGAGAATTACTGCGGAACTCAACACTTTAAGCAGCATGTACAAATAGAGACGGGAAGTTGACGACTAAAAAGATCGGGAAATTTTTAACAATCCTATAAGTGCGAGCAAAAAATGTACGTTGCGTAAAACGTTATCCGAACATTTTTTCTTTTAGGAAGTATATACATATTATATATATATATAGTGATTAGTATTTAATTGGTTGTGATAAAATTACATCATCGATTGTATATTACTGTAAGTTGATCGTTTATTTTAAACGCTGTTAATAATTTTGTACGCTTTCTGAGATTCAATGTTTTTTAATATCACAAATTAAAATATTTATCGATCTAACTAATATATAAAATGCTGTGACTGTGATCAAAGTGTAATTTTTTAAGTCTGCACGTTTTGATATGCATGCAAAGTGTCTCGACAAGCACCACGATTATATGAAATAAAGTCTTATATTATAATGAACAGAACAAAAAAAGGAAACATACATTATGTATTGTAAAAGGCAATCTGCATGCAACATTCGTACAAAGTATAATTGTTTATAGGTAAGACGAACACCCCATGAATAAACAATGTTTCTTACACATCTATGGTATATGCTTATTTAAATAGACGAGTTTTATTCTCTTTTTTTTACACATTTATATTTACTACAAACTTGTAAATATAGTTTTTATATCGGTAGATCGAATATCGAAGCACAAAATGCTCTGCTCCCATTTTTATTGTATAACCCGGTTATAAAAACTCCAATACACATTCCGTCCAGGCACGTTGATTCGTCTTTAAATAAATATCTGTCTCTAAACATAGAGCAGAAACATGTTATTTTGCAAACACACGAAGAAAAAAATATGATTGTTTAACGTCATTATATATACTATAATTACATAGAGTATATTTTATAAATAAACGGTATCTGATACAAATCAAATTATTCACAGGTACATACATTTAGTGCATATATAAGAGTATATTGTAATTCTACATACATATAATTATAATATGTGTAGACAACACGTATGTTGAACCTCTGTTATTTCATTTAGTCAAATGTATCGCATACTCATTACGTACATTATCATATTTTATTGTGAATTGTTCTTCCATAACTATTTACAACGTATGACACCTTACAATGTGAAGTAAGAATATCATATTATTCTAGATTAGCATAGTAGAGTAAAAGTAAAATTATATAATCGTCCAAGAATTATAGACTAATATATTTCTAGGGAAGAGACTCGTTCCTTCACAAATACGTGAAGAATAAAAAACCATTTGTGTTGTTTTCCAAAATGTATTTATTTACAAATACAATGAAAGTTCAATTCTGATGGAATGGGCAGAAATATATTTAGTCTGTGATGTTTACTGTTACGTCGACAAAAGTAGTTTGAACAAGAGTTATGAACACACAAACCAAATTCTTAGCCTAATGCCTCGTACGGACCTAAACATGTTAGTTTAACGTGGTAAAAAATGGAACGCAAGATATAGTAATACTGGTATGAAATAGTAAGAATGGAAATACGGACGATAGAATGAGGGGATGACTCCGAGAGACGACGTCTCTTGATTGAGTCCGGAATTGTCCGAAATAGAACTGAATGAACGGAACACCACACCAGAGATGAAATATGGGGCGCTTTTGACGCGCATGCGCGACGATTCTAGCCTCAGTCATGTTCGAAAATCGGGTACCTTGGTCGCCCTGCTAATTTCGCAAAATGTATTATGAATTATGATAGATAATACCCCACTACTGTCCCCCCAATAGTCCCTCACAAACTTCCTTGCGAAAAGCGCCCCATATCTCATATATGTACCACACTGAGACTGGATATGGTACAACTTTTCTCGCGCACGCGCGGTAATTTCACCCTCAGTAAAGTAAGATTCTCAATAAAATGGTGTACCTCGAGCACCCCGCAGAATTTTAAAAAATTGTTACGATTTGATTCTAAAAAATGAATGTATAACATGTGTATTTATCTATGTTTTGTAACTCGTAGGACACGGTCCTGGAGTCTTTCTGTCCGGAACAGATTGTTTCGATACATTCTCGCCAATAAAACTGCCTCGGGGTTCTGCCATCTCATCATCCTAATATAGATACGTTACTGTCTTGGCCGCGCATGCGCAAGAAAAGTTGCACCATGCGTTGAACACTGCACCGAGCTCCTTCGGTGCGAAGTGGGTCAGTGGAGTGGGAACGTGTAATGAAGTGGGGATCGCAGAACGAGATGACGTACTACCGAGCGTCGCGCTGCAAGGTGAGACGGTTAATATTTAAATTTTTTGTTTCTCCTAGACGCACAGCTTTTTTAAAAATTTGTTTTTTAAATCTCTAGCTCATCGAGAAGAGGTTTAAAATTCGATTAGAAGATTTAACGCATGTATACAACGACAACACGGCAAGCTAATATAAACGTGGTAAAAAATACGCAGTTTACGAATTCGCGAAGGAGGAAGTCCATCGGCAGGGAAACAGGACAAAAATAGAGATGGCGATGGTTCACGGTGCGGGGACGGTATCGCGAGAATGAATGAATTTTTGGCCACTGAGAGAAGGTTCGGTGTTCGGCCTGCTCGGCTGGCCAAGGTTGCCCGATCTGGCAGGCGCTTTCGCCGCCACGGAACTCGGTATTTGCCTCGACACAAACTGGAATGATGGGGATTCCCAACGCGGTTCTCGTCCGTGTATATTTTTCTCTATCCTCGAGGCAGTTCGATAACCGTGTTGTATTATCGCCGAGATCTCGCTTTTTATCTATCCGAAGGGACATTTATCCGGCAATTCTCTATCTTCCTTTCCAATCTACCGAACGCTATTTCAATGGGTTTTCCTGATGCACGAATACCCAGGACAATCGAAGGAATTACGTTACTAAGCAACTCTGACAAAATTACGTCCGCGATATATAGCCTTGAGAGCAAAGTACTCGACCATCGGCCACCTTCTCCATTAAAAAAGTTTAAGCTTATTCTTTTTTTGTTACAAATGATAACATCTAACTAGCACTATTTTCATTCTTACAAAGTATATACTTGAACAAAAATGCATTGAGTTTTTAAGAAAAATTGTCTCACGTATGAGCTAGTCGATGTGTGGGGTATTCTAACCCAGGGTTACAATCCACCTAACTAGGGCTTAGGCAGGAGTATAAAATTCAAATCTAAATCTACCAGATTCAACTAGAAAGCCAAGGTGGATGTCAAAAAAGGAAAAGAAAATTAATATATTCGAATCTAACTGCATCTGGCTGCCGGGAGATCAGCAAAAAGAAAAAATGTCGCATTGGTCAAAGGGAATGAGGAGGAGGAGGAGGGTGGTGAGAAGATCGACGAGATGTTTGGATGTCGGCGCACGGTTTTGGACGTCGCTGTACATCCCCTCTTCGCTCGGATCCAAATATATCCCGTAACCTGTGCACCTCGCAGACCAAACTTCCCCAAAAAGGAATAAGTCTACGAGCTTCTTGGAATGCTTAGACCGTTACACACCGGACGATCGACCCGAAATAACCAACCCGGTCCTTGCTCTACATTTTTACGTCGGGTCCTAGCTAAATTAACGTGCACCGCCGCCCCACCCCCTTAGCGTCTCGCAGCCGCAGCGCGCGGATTCTTTGGCTCATAACTTGTTGTCCGCTAGACTGACCTATCAACCGAATAACGCGATCAACTACGCAGATACAACAATATATATATAACAATTCTATCGCGCGCGCGTGCATGGAATTTATCTTATACTATATAGTTTACGCTGTTACGGATATCGCGACGAGCCGAAGACCATTATCGGTTAATCCCGCGGATTACTCAACGGAGATTCCACGGCCTCCATTTTCGTCTTAGTCCAAATTTCGACGGGGGACACTTTCACTTCGATCAGTGTGACGGATTGCCAGTCATGTTCGCGAAAGATTAAATTTAATTAGCGGCATTCCCGGACGAGCAACGATTCGAGCTTGCCGAAAATGTACCGCGATAGGTCAGAGTATGTAATTGACGTCTCCGAAGTTCAAAAGTTAGCGTGGCGCGTAATTGCATTTGGTTTCGAGCAATTGGCCCATGAGCGCCAGAATTCGGAGAGAGTGATAACCCTAACTCTGCGTGTAATCTTCGTACAGTTAGAGCGGGCCGAAAATTTTGTAAAGATCCACTGTCAGGCGAATTTGAACATGTTCCAATGGAGCTACGAGAGTGTCATAATTGCAACTATGTATTTCGAGACAGTGCTGATACCGATTACATCAAAATCCTTTAAGAACCGAAGAGCGACAGTTCAGAATTGTTAAAAGTGGCTGCTGTACCGCTAAACATTTCATATTAATAAACTAGTGAAATGTTTCGACTAATATGATTTTTTTGGACCGTACTGAACTGCTGGTGTTCGAGCTTCTAAAAGAAGTGATCAAGCAGAGTCGTTAGTAGACTTCCGGTAGCGAAAGCGTGAAAAAAGAGCGACCAGCGAACTCGCCCTGTAACCGAGTGTTGAGAGACGGAAAGGGATACGCGAGAACCGTACTGGTGCAGGGAGTGCAGAAATTAAGAACAGACCAACAGAGAGTTCATGAATATACGTGAATCTTTTTCCTTCGTCGTGTTTCACACACATTGGCATACGCTATAAATGCTTCCGTTGCCTCCTCTAACCCCATTCGTCGCATCTTCGCGATGGTATACAAAGATTTCGGAACGGTCGATTTTTGTCGAAGACCATTTTATTACTAAAAAAAAAACAGAATCATCGTCGACACGTTACGCAACAACGCTCGTGCAGTGCCGTTCTACTATTAATATTATTCGGGCGGAGCTCAACAACGCTCCGCCGTTTTCCCTAACAGAATAAAAGGATTATGTACAACAGGGGCGAGACTCTGTCTGTCTGCCCGGATAAATATGTTGGAAAGTGTTATCTCGGTCTCTGCGCGATTCGCATAAATATATATAATGTATGTACAGCTTAAACGTGACCGGCCAAATGACGAATGTTCGAATACAATAATGTAAATTATCTAAATCTCGAATCGACTCGGGTTCAATATCATTTACTCTCTCTCACTCTCTCGCATTCTCTTTCTCTCTCTTTCTCTCACTAGACTGCGGATTTCTAATTAAAATGGATAGCGATAACAAGTTGAATCGAATGTTCTTGATATTCTAAAACTCTCCTAGCGCACAGCATTTTATCAGGTCCATTTCTGCGCGAGGAGTACACCAGAGCAGCGCTCGAATTTACTTACTCGCGATGATCGAGTTTCGCAACATGATTTTTCTTTACGAGACCGTATATTTTAAACTCTATACCTGCTCATCCATGATCACGAAGGTATTCCTATTACAGTTTCATTATTTAGTCATCAAGGAACAATTTTCAATTACAAAATTACTCTAAATTAATAAGCATAACAGTTCACAGTATTTGAACGAAGGAAAACTGAACTAAAGACATAATTTAGAAACGTTAACATTGATTTTTGAAGCTAATTTTTATAGTTCCTTGTGATTTGAACTATTACTTTACGATATCACCACCGCTCGCATCATCAAAATTCTTTAATTCGAAAAATGATCCTATGGCCAGCTTTTCGGCGTTTTGGAACACTGTGCAACGCACACGCCATATGTACATTGTAACCGTCGAACTTCGTCCCTGTTCCCTCCGGTGGTGGTATTAGATGCAAGATCAGTAAAGTAAGATTCTCAATAAAATGGAGTACCATGAGCACCCCGTAGAATTTTAAAAAATTGTTACGATTTGATTCTGAAAAAAATGAATGTATAACATGTGTATTTGTGTATATTTGGCAATTCGTAGGACACGTCCTGGAATCTTTCTGTCCGGAACAGTTTGTTTCGGTACATTCCCGCCAATATAACTGCCTCAGGGCTCTGTTACTTCATCATAGATAAGTTACTGTTTTGGCCGCGCGTGAAATCTTGCACCTAATACCATCATTGGTTCCCACCCGCGCCACAACTGCCCCCACTGCCGTCCAATTAACTCTACGGTTGTACACTGTACGCAGTATGTAGAGCGATAAGGCCCGATGGTGGAGGACCTTGAAGTTCTCGGAGGAAAATCGGTTGGAACTCCCTGGCCTAGGAGAACTAGGGCGCCCCCGTCGAGGGGGCGTAGCCTTCGAGACTCGGCCGTCGCGAGTAAATAAATCCGAGCGCTGCACCAGAGAAAAACCGCAGTCTACCTCTCACTCTCGCTCCTCTTGCATTCTTATGTACACGACGAGATCCTGGGCTCTCTCCTTAAGCGTAAATTCTCGCGAAAAATTCACAAAATTCTCATTTTTCTTTCTCTTCGTACAGCGTTCTTGCTAAATTTGTAATCGGTCCCTCGGGATACTTGTCCCTCGCAGAGGTTCGCTTTTGTCCGAGGGTCGATTCCCCGGTTCAAACTGTGTTCACTATTTCGACAATCGATCCCGAGGGACCGTATCGATCGCGTCGGAATCGCCTGAACTATAATACTTGTGCTCTCGTTTCTGATGTCCGGTTTCGAGATGGTGCTGGATCGGTTCGTCGTCGATCGACCCATGGAAATCGGAAAAACTCGAAACGATCGATGGATAGGATCCTACACCTTCACTCCGACTACGTTCTGCCTAAGTCTTGCGATCGCAGGCATGTAATTAACAGGGACGATGTCGTCGTCGTCATCGGAGATGTCCGAATCCGATTCCGGAAGCGGTTTCGGGGTTGCACCCCGTCTCACCAACTCGCTGGCGATCTGAGAGTCCAAGCACAGGGCTATCTGGTAGGCAGTGATGCCCGCATAAGTCTGGGAGTCTAAGCAAGGCCTGCATTCTTTCAGCAGAAACGCGACCACTGATCGACAGCCACGCTCTACTGCCAAATGAAGTGCAGTTTTTCCCGCCAATGCTTCCTTGGCTTCCAGATCCGCGCCGAGACGAAGCAGAAGCCGTACTAGTTCTACTTGGCCCGAGGCTGCTGCTATGTGCAGGCACATCTCACCTGGAACCAGAAGAATCAGGATGATTAGGTATATTAATAAGTTCTGCTAGAAGTAATTCGTGGTGCTCTTCAACTCGATTATGGAATAAGTTTCCTGTAGATATGTTAACACATTACCGACCGATGATTATTGCATCATTTTGAAAAATCTATGATACATGGCTAAACACTTTTTAATGGAAACTTCAATGGCAACAGTAATTTTCATTGCGAACTAACAAGTCATCCTCGATAACGTCATCTAATAGATTCATTTAAGATTGCAGGGTAAAAGAAAATTTCTATGCTTTCTTTTGGTACAGCACAATTATTTAAAATCCTATTACTATAGGCTTCCGGTAGGTAAAGTGTTAAGAGTTTAAATAAGTTAATTAATAGCGATACGAATTCCTAGCACTCTGATGAACCCCTAATGCTGGCGAACATTCTCAACTGGTTGCTAACGGGGCGCCTCGCCGCGCCGTCGGAATTAGATGGCTGCAGGTCGCATTTTGACCACTCGTCGCGTATTTAGCCACGGATTTCTATTTCTTAATCGAAGATCGAGCCTAACCGAGGGGAGGGACACGGGCGACCGCGTACTTCAGAATGATGCGACCGAGTCACATGCTTCTACAAAGATATACATAGAACTAGGAAGCCGAGGTGAATCATTGTCGTCGGAGGTTTGGCCGTCGTCCCACGGTCCAAACTAGGTTCGTACCGATCAAAGGCGACCCGCCTAAAATTAAACCACCCCTCGTTACCATCGGCGCGCAACCATCACTCGCTGGTACCATCGACGGAATTCGATTGCCGATCTCTGCCGTCAACGATCGCGACTGACTTCTCAACTGAAATATTTACACGCTGTTCCGACTACACCGCGTCGACACGCGCCGCTGTTGGTTCCCCATTAGCATTTCGCGCGGAATTTCCCGGTGCGCGATTTGTCGCCGATTTGCAATTGAAATCCGGCGAGCGGTGAACGACATCGCGGACGATCCTCCTCCTTCCGTTCAGTTTAATGAAATTCGGAATTCGAAAGCAGGAAAGAAGAAGGTCGAGCATTGTGGTCGTGTTCCACTGCGCCGCAGTGTTCGCTTGAATGCGCATGATCGCTCCCCGCTCTTCGCCCAGAATTTCAAGTCCAGTAACTTTTGTCTTATCTCTCCACGCGTAATGGATTGTTCGGATTAATCTGATTAAAACGAGCCCAAATACGATGCAAATCGGACTACTTTTATATTCGAGTCAAAAAGCAAAATGGTGGGCACGGTTTTGATGCGCGTCGTGTTTGGGCTGGTTTTAGTCGGAAGAACCTCGAAAATCCATTGGTACCACTTTCGAAAAGATAAGACTGACATGATTCGCGTTTATTTTTTATGAAACCGTTTTATATTCGACCGTGGATTGCTGTAACTTCACTTCCGGGTCTCGACCTTTGCAAATTCGATATTTATATAGTCGGTGCTGCTTATCCGCCGCGGGGGTGAAAGCGGGCCGAGCCCACCGTGTCCCGCGCCAATGTGAGGTTTCCCGAGTCGAATCGAGAGCCGAGAATATCGCGACACACGCAAATAGTACCGCAGGTATTTTTAAATATCAGAAACATCTGCCCGCCGTCTCATTCGGCGCGTGATGTAACGCGCGCACGCACGAAACCGACCCGCTCGAATTCCGTCGGGTATTCTCACCCTTGGACTACCCTCTTTTGTTCGCACAGTCGTGCGAGACTGCACAGACAACCCTGACTCGGTCGTATCGATCTGTGATATCTCGCAGGAATCTGGGAAAATCACGGCCCTGAATTAGAACGTCACCCTCGAGACAAATCGATCTCCACCCACATTCAACCAGCTCTACGAGCGAATGCTGTTTACGTTAACACGGTCGATCGTGGAGGGTACGTCACCGATATCTACGTACTCGCTACGCGAAACTGTCACGAACACACCCCTTCTCGGGATTTGCCCCATCGATTTCTCGCGGGGGCGGTTTCTTTGGGACGTTTGCAGGCTAAACGATTTACTACCCTTCGAATTTTTCGAGCGCAGACGATTTTCGAATGTTTCTAAAATTTTTACACCAGAATCACTGTCTAGAAATACACTCCCCAAAAGAATTAAGGGATCACATCTCTGCGAATCCGAAAAATTGCTACCAGTTTACACGATCATAAGTCCGGTCCAAATTGCTGTATCGATATCGTTAAACAATGGGTTGAAAGCGCGAAACCTCTAGTTTCAGATGCTATGTTGTTTTTTTACAAAGTTATGGCGAGATAAAGACAATATTGACGGTTAACAAAAATTTTGTACAACTTTGGAACGTCACAGGGGGTACAACGAATTACGAAAAATCAGTTCAAACAAACCGACGAGAGCCTAATAATATTTCGTCACGATCCAAAAGCAGCCGTTACGCCAGCTATCCGTGTCGGGGAATGACGTTACACGGGAATTCCGGAACTTCGAAAAAGAACGGTCTCCATTCCGAGCTTTTCCTGTTTCGAAACGGTCAAGCTCTCGACGGGTGTTCGAAAGAGAACCCCGGGTAAACAAAGGCGTGAGGGATCAAAATAATCACGAGCCGAAACACAATGAGCGGAGGAAGTCTTCCGAGTAAGCTGTTCCTCGAATCGGTTTTCGACAAAACGTTGCTGTCGAAAGTGGAATCCTCGTCGAGAATGAAAGCCGATTGTGGCAGACGCTTTCAATACATTGTCGCAAAAAAGCGAATCATTGTGAACGAAAGAACGAGGAAAGAAATAAGGAAGTCGATTGCCATTAACGATTACGATGAACATAATTAAAAGACGGGGGAAGGTCTGGTTAAAAATCTGATAGAAAAATCGGTTGCCGATTAAAATGAACTACCGCAATCAAAAAAATCACAGAGAAATCTCAACACGTTACACGGGACCAATTGACTAAGAGAATCTGCTGCCATCGTCAATTTTGATGAACCACAGTGATCGACCCCGAAGGAGTAGCCGAGCTAAAAGATTAGTTACTGGAATTAAAAATTGCAGAAAAATCTCTACTCGTTCCACGGAACACAATTGCCCTGAAAAATCTGCTGCCATGTCGATTTTGATGAACTATAGCGATCAAACCCCAGAGGAATAGCTTGGCCAGATGGAATTGCGCCGAATAATCGACGTAGACGTTTACGGTGAATCGTCCTACGGTGTAATGGGATTTCCGAGCGTGCGCATTCTGAAACGTGGATCATGGTCTCGATCCACGATGAAATCATGGGAAACCCGCGCGTAATCGTGGTCACAGGATTGTTATGCCTCTGTTCGAACGCGCGCTGCCTCGCGACGCTATCCGAGGTGACTGTTGCTTCATGCGGTAAAAGATGTTAGGATTTCCCAAGGATTCTCTTGTCACGGTCGCTTGCTCGCTTCCTCGCAAGACACGCCATCGACATCACACAATGCTACCTATTTTCTGTCTGTTGTTCGACGTACAGGGTCAAGAGTTCGTTTCTTTTGTTTCGCAACACACGATATCTCCGAGACACGCTTTTTAGATCCCTGTGAACAGCCGAGACGAATATGATTTACGTGGCACAATGGAAACGGAAACGGGGACACAGCGGAACACGAGCGTTTAATGGCTTATTTTTAGGTATCTAGAAGCTGGAGCTTGTTGAAAATCAAAATAATTTACAGATACTGTCGCGATACCTTCAATTTGTTCAAACGATTATCCCTTAACCTCTTAACCGCAGAATTTAGTCTTAAAAATCCTCGACCGAGTGCGGAATTAAAATCAAGCAACGACAAGTATACACGTCGAACGCAGAGCAAATGATCCTATTATAAATTTTACGAAAAACGAGGAAGGATTACATTTTTATTTGATAAAAAATTAACAATTCATTCTTGAAAAGGTTATTGTTATTGCGCCGCAATAGAGTTCTGGATTGACGTGTATACACGTCGAACGCAGTTAACTGGACTGGTTAAGTGGACCTTCGAATTTTGGGAATGCCGAAATAGAAAACGCGTGACAGGAAATAAGTCTCCATTTAAAGTGCGGAGTCTACCGATTAGTATCGAAGGAAACAATTCGTGCGGTTTCGAGCGGTTCACAAGAAAATGTCAGTTCCCGGAATTGTTACGCAAGGATGTCCGTTGCATCATCCTTTTCGGACGTACGTTATTGCTCAGAATCGCATAAATCTGCTTATCGTAGCCAATATTAGCGAAACATTGCGCGCACGGGAAGTTTTTCGTATGGAATCACGTTTTACGTTCATTCAGTAGTAAAATCGTTTACACGTAGCTTTCCTCGTTATCGTTGCGTCAATACGTTATGAGCACGATGTCGAGCGGTGGACGCTGCTTTCTATTGGCAGAGATCGTGCCATGTGACAACAGGGGCGTAGCTGTAGGACCGTGGTGGGGTCGAGTCGCAGAGCGGAAATACACTCCTCAAAAGTAGGAATCACCTCTGCGAACCCGAAAAATTGCTACCAGTTTACACGATCATAAGTCCGGCCAAAATTGCTGTATCGATATCGTTAAACAATGGTTCGAACCCGTGAAACATCCAGTTTTAGATGCTCTGTTTCGAATTTTTGCTATGTTGCGTGTTTTTTTACAAAGTTATAGCGTGATAAAGACAACATTGACGGTTTTCAAAAATTTTGTGCAATTTTGGAACACCACAGGGGTTGCAACAAATTTTTTTGATAAATTGTGTTGATATCATTTGCAAGAGCTATCTTTCCTGTGTAAAATGTGTTGTTGTTGATTATCGTGCGATTTTTTTTATTCGAGTTATTCAACATTGAAGTAAATGTTGGCTTTTTAACTTTAACCGGCTCCACAAAGCGAAGAAATTATCGTAGAATCTTGTGTAAAAAAGCAATAGAAAGAGCGTTTCTTTCTTCTCAATTTTTCGGGTTCGCAGAGGTGATCCCTTAATTCTTTTGAGGAGCGTATTTGGTGTGCAATTAAGTTCGGTGCCATTCCTTTTCGGGCCTAAAGGGAGAGAATGAGGGGCTGGCCCCGGAGGACCTTCCGCGGTCAAGCGGAAGCCCATTCATTTAGGACTGAAAAGTCTTACGGTCGTTTTCATGGTACTTTATGGTTGTGATATATTGCAAGCTGTTTGAACCTGGCAATTACTGCAGATTATTACCAGCAATTAACGACCAATAAACCTGTAAAACGAGGGCCACTTTTTGTGCGTTAGGGTCCGCCTAACAAGATTTGTCCCAGAGGACATTAAAAGTCCATCGAAGAGGTGAGAATATGATCGATGATTTTATAGCCAGGACAACGATGGCTAATACTTCCAAACGTAATCTTGTACACTTCCTTTATGAATGTGGCTAAAAAGAGACGCCGAATTTATTTGCACACCCATGGTATTAGTAGAAGCTGAGATAGATGGGTCCAGAGGTCGAAGAACTTACCATCGTAGTTCCGTTGCTCAAGATTCTGCGGCAATGCAGGCACCTTGCCTCCAGGTAACAGGTAGTTCCTCTCGAGAGGCGTCAGGGAATCAGTGAGGGCCATGGCCGAGGCCAGATCTCCGGTTGCACAGGCCAGATGAAGGGCCGTGTTTCCGCGAAAGCTCCTCAGCGCGGGATTCGCACCTGCCAGGATCAGCCTTCGCACTATCCTCGGCTGCCTTGTCAACACAGCTAAATGCAGCGGTGACTGTCCATCGTCGTTCAGTATATTCAGTAGGCAACAGTGCGGTGCCATCCGTATTAAGCTGAACGCAGCCTCCAGGAAGCCCTGCACGATCGCAATGTGCAGTTGCCTGGAAAACAAAAACCCAACATCGTTTGTAAAATTCTGTTAATCTGTTCGGGACTCTTCGTTGTCCCGTTGCAGGTGGGAGAACGCCTTGAATAGATTTATAGCAGTTTTGATAATAATTACTGTTATAGCAGTATTTCATTTGATGCAGTAATTTTTGAAACTAGCATTTGCAAATAGTATCTTATTTGAAGAATATTGAGAACATTTGTATTTTATCTTTATTTTCAATTTCAATTTTAAATGTCGTTGCTGAAAATAATGGTTCGAATTCAATATATTTATGAGCATGAATCGCTTCTTAACGATAAGATAGACGGTATGTTTATGCGGTTTCTCAGAGTATTATAACAATGCAAAAAGTAGTTCAGATTGTTAAAACAGAAATATTTTATTTTGCGGATCAAATTGTTGAAACAGAAATATTTTATTTTGAGATTCAGATTACTAAAATAGAAATATTTTATTTTTGAAACGATACATCGTATCAAAAATACAATTTTCTTTAAGCAAAATGAAATCTAAAATATTAAATAGTATTTGAAATATTTGTTTCGCCAAATAATGCCCACCTCTGTTTTCAACACAGTGCAATATACATTACAATATACACTACACATAGACACAATAGACAATATTGACTACAATATAATCCAGATCCAGAACATAGCCAGAAAATAGATGACTGCGTTGCCTATTAATTTCAATAAAGACTAAGAAATATGTGTCCTATCGATCCGCCTACAGCGTCACCGCAGAATTTGCTCGTGGAAAAAAATTGAAAGATTAACGGGTTAAATGTCGTTGATAAGAAAACGTAACCACGTTTCGTATGTGTGCGATGACGCGAGAAGATAATCCCTCGCGATCAACATGTTTTTTTACGGAACCGCAAAAACAGTACATTACAGGTGACGATGATGCTCCCCGTGAAAACATGGGACAAAGAAATGACGAAAAGATTTGCTAACTTGTTTGGGTACATTCGTATAATTGATGCGAGCATTGAGAAACAAATGAGCCAGTAATCCTGTACTGAAAAGATGATTATAGAAAGTTCGTAGAAAGTTTATAGAAAGTGACTTTAGAAGACTTTGATATTGAAAGAGAGCGATACTTGAATAAATGAATTAGATCACCCCTATCGAAAGCCCAGCATCCTTCCTGACGCTCGCTAATTTATGCGGAGCCAAATCATGCAGGAAAACGTAACTATGCAAAATTATACAATGTAATAAAAATGTTCATATTGAAATCGAACAGGGTGCTCATCGTGTATCTATTAATGAAGCCGATTATGCGAATTCCCAATTTTATCGATAACGAAAAAAACGGAGATCGAATTGGAATTTCTCTCGTAACACCATGCAGGATCATGCGTGACGTCGCGTAGAATCATGCAGGAAATCGTAACTATGCAAAATTATACAATGTAATAAAAATGTTCATTGAAATCGAACAGGGTGTTCATCGTGTATCTATTAATGAAGCCGATTATGCGAATTCCCAATTTTATCGATAACGAAAAAAGCGGAGATCGAATTGGAATATCTCTCGTAAGATACGTTCGACAAATTTGAAACGCGTCACCCGTTACGTCGACGACCGTTTCATGAAATATGAGATTTCTCTGCGGGACGGTACCGGGAAAATCGCGTTCGATGAACGTAAGTTTATTGAGTCATTGTTTCTCCGTGCTACCAAGAATCACGCCCATTCAACAACGGCTCGCATGGTTATCGTGGCTGCGATCGATACGCGAGGACGCTCATTAAAAACAACGATTCGAAAGTCTCGCGGGCTACAGGTTGCTGCGAGAACGCGCGTGCGCGGCCACAGGCATTACGGTAATGTTTCGATACGTCCGAACAGCTCGGGACTTTTCCGCATGTGTCGTAAGTCGACATTTTTGAGAAGTAGAAATTTTCATGAAGAGAGAACCAAATAAAATATTATTTTCACCGGTGGTAACCTTTGTGGATCTGAAATATATCAAAATTTCAGTAAATTCTGTCGAAGGATAGATTCTGGCATTTTTTGAAAATTTTCAGATGCCATAAATGCATAAAGATTCCTCTAGTTATAAGTAAAAAAAAGACAGCGCGTAACAAAACGGTGCGGCGATGAAATAATATAGTAATTTAGCAGAGCATTTTTTAAAATTATTTATTTATGACATTATTAGCAATTGCATCGTGTTTCTTACAATTTTCGTTTCGTCATCGATGTACGTTCGGAAAGGGATCAGAAAAAATAAATTCAAGCGAACGTTATTCTCCGAATACATGGACCGAGGCATTACCGTACTTCGCGAAAAGAACGAGTCAGAGATCTGAGATTTTGATGACGACAGATCTACGCGTCCACCGCAATTATTGCGGCAGTGACACTCGGTAATCATCGCAATGACGCATACCGGGGAAGAAACAAAAATTATACGAATGATTTTCCACCCGACGAATAATTAACAGGGAACCCATTATCGGACTCATCGATTCTACGATAACATTATAGATTCATTACTCTGAATTTCCCCCCAATTTCAAACGAATCTGAATCGCTCGAAATATTTCGAATATATTGGGTTGGCAAGAAAGTAATTTTGGTATTTCAAGGCGAGGTAAAAACCAATTTTTGTTGTTTTATTCATGGCGATGAACTTTGATCAATAAAATATTTTCTTATTTATTCTTTTCGGCAAAAGATCGTCGAACAAAATGGAAAATATCTTGTTCATTAAAATTCATTGCTTGAATTCGACTCATTGAAATTCGCTCGAATTCATTGAAAATTCGACTCTCTATTTCACCTTAAAATACTGAAATTACTTTTTTGCCAACCCAATATTTCACCTCGTTAGTGAATTGGCATCACCTGAATCACCGCGAATTATATCCACCGATTTACTCGATAAAATATAAATACTCTCGGATGCCTCGGGTCACGTGGACGCGGAACACAAACAACATAGTAGTGGCTGGATGACGAAGTCGCCGATGTAAACATGCCGTAGTGACGACTATTACATCGCGCCGTCGTTCCAAGCACCTTTCATCTATTTCTTGTTTGCAACGATTAAGCAACGCTTACCTAGAATCGATTCAATACCAACAACTCTGAATAAATTCCTAACCAATCGCAATGTCCCTCGCAAATGTCAACAAGTCTGCTCCTCATTCTATCGCTATCGAGAATAACTCTATTGTAAGGTCAACTAGGATGGCTTATCGGTATTACAAATCCAATGACAAATAGTTCCATGTAAATCTCTACGTAAAATCGCACTGCGAATTTTCTGCATTTAAGAAAAGTCTAGAATAGTCTAGTCGTAATAGATGTACATCGTACGCCTATAACCTACATATTATGCACTTGAAGTTGCCTGGACAGCTCTTATGACCGTCGAACCTTTGATCTCCGACTATGGTGCAATAAATGCAACGTTGCTATTCTACGATGACAACAATCGTCAAACATTCTTCTCTGATATCTCGAAAAGAACAAGATACGTCCGTTCAAAATAATCTGAAAATGTGTATCGCGTCCTAAAGAGCAGCCGACTGAATTTCTGGTGCATCCTAACCTCTCAGAACCGAGCGGTCATGTGACAGTAATTACAGGACCTCGCATTTTGTGATCATTAAAGCGGGTTTCGAATTTCCTTGGGCACCACAGTTTTAGATATCACAGGAAATTTGTTTCTAACGAGAAATTAATCATTTCAATTTCGAGATATGTATAAAGTTTTGATCACTGATACTTTGATATAGGACATTATTTTCATGAATTCTTTTCTGGTAAATACACTATAGAGCTCAATTAATGTATAAACTCAAATCTTTTTAAATTTTGACACACAGACACGCGGCGTTTTTCCTGGCAACCAGAGACAATGACTTGTAATTGCATTAAAATTACTTGGAAATTGCAGAAATAAAATTACGATTACATGTAATTGTAATTGGTAATTGCAACTACTGTAGCTCAACCAGTAATTGTAATTGCGGACCCTAATTACAATTACAGTAATTGTGAAAGGAGTAATTGTAATTACAGTAATTGTGAAAGGAGTAATTGTAATTACACGACTACAGTAATTGTAATTGAATCTAACAATTACTTCAGCGAATTTGTTCTTTTAAACCACCAATTTTTATGTTTCGGACCATTTAACCGTTTCCTTATTGTAACTATAGTCCACTGTTGCACATGTAATTGAAGACGTAATTAAATATTCATGTAATTAATTACTGCCGAACTCTGGACTGAGGTAGCCGAACATCATAAATATTCGAACCGCTAACGCCTTCCATTTTCCGCCAGCAGTAACGACCCGGTAATAATTCAACAGGTACTCACGTATCGCCCTCGTCATCCTGGGTGTAGTAAAGCTGCCATTCGAGCACGATGGGTTTGTGGATCTGTGGTGGATGTTCGTTGATCCTGTGCGCCTGGATCTCTCGTTGCTCGAATTTCTCTGCGGTGACTGGGGTCAGCTCGAATGTGGGGTCGGTTTGAACCCGATCATCGGTGGCTAGAGGGTTCAGGGTGACTTGCTTGAGCGACAGCTGGCTGAGGCTCTCGCTGATACCGCAGTCGACGCCGCTGTCAACCCTCATCGGTTCCGGTGCAACGGGCGCGGTTACAGCATCCGTGATCTCCTGCTCGCAAATCTCCGAGCTGATCATGAGATTACCGCTGGACAGGAACCCGGAGTCCGTCTCTCCTTTCTCCTCGCGTTTATCCTCGCCGTGCTCTGCAACATTTCTCGGGATCGGAGTCTCGCTCGGCGAGTGCCACATCGTTCGCGATCGCGTTTAAGGTTAGATCGAGTCCCGAGATGCAACACTGTGTCGTTCGACCGAGAGCAACGTCACTTTACGACTATGTTTCTTATATATGTTCTTTATACCGATGATCGATTTTGCGATAGCCGCTCGTCGTCGCGCGTCACAGCTGTGGCTTCGGCTACGATTCTATGTGTGCTCGTCGTTCCTTCGTGTCGACGTCGCATTCTCGTTTACAACTTGCGTGTTGTCTATTCTCGCGAACCTCGCTTCGTTCTTCGTAAAAACTGTTCGCTAATTCGTTTCGTCGGACCGAAAAAAAACAACCAGATTATACGCGCGCGCGATTACTGGTCCAGATAATACTGCGTGTTCTAGCGTGATGCGTTCGTATTTTCGTTCGTTGTCGTCGAGAACATCGATACACATCGACACCCGTCGCGCTGCCTGAACGTACTGAATAGCGTTTGCAGCGAAGATATGGCCGCGCACGTATGCTGGCGCCCCTGGCGGTTCGTGATCGAACGTAGCTCGTGCTACGAGAAACTTGCAGAGTAGGGGTGGGAAAACCATAGACTTATAATATGTCTCCGGGGAAAACCCATCGTTCTCTGGCAGGGCCAACGCACACGCGCGCGCACACAGAGAGACCTGAACAAGACTCTGCATTCTTTTGTAGATAATCGCGCTTCGGATGAACAAAAACGCAACGGAAATTGAGTCGTTGGAAAAGTTACAGCGATAAGCGACGCTTTACGGTGGAACCAAGGCCCGATAAGATTTTTTCGGGAATTGTACAGTTCCAGCCTTCCGAAAATACATTGCTTAAAAGTGAATGTTTGTTTACTGAGAAATTGCAGGAAAATTTGTCAAAAATGAACCGTTAGATAGCGCTTGTTACTTCAACATTATATGGAATTCATTTAGCGATGATATCCTTTTCCTTGAAATATCTCGAAACAAGACATAATATGGCTTGGACACTTTTATAATTATTTTAGGGCGATTGTTCTACCGATTATAATTTGCTCGTTCGAAGTGTCAGCATACACATCTGGTTTTTAAGGAATTTATTTCGAGATAGGCAGACTTACCCTAACTGTAACGGGAATCCAGCAGCTCCAGGATTAATACAGCAGAATATAAACGATCGAGAGATCAAGAGGACAAACATCCGAATGAGAATATCCTCTGGTAATACCCGGGGAGGGTTACACATGTTTACTGTGTACGTAGTATAGAGATTCATGGAACTGTAGATGTGATTGTGGAATTCGCTGTTCTAGATGATGAGAAAGCACGCCGGGGACTTTATCTCTGTGCGAAGACGAACAAACTATACTTTTATTAAATAAAACTTTTATAACTCTGCGATCGCCGTTTCTGTTTTCCCCTTTCTCGGCCTTTGTGCTTTCGAACCGGTTGCGTTGAATATTCTTTTCTGGATTCCAACACTGTACCTAGCGAACCTTTCGTGACTGTATGTTTTAATAGGATTTTTAACGGCCACATTGTATGTATTCGAAAGTATATAAAATACTGAATCTCATCTTTGTTAATCTTATATTTGTTAAATCTATACGAAAGTGCTATGTTAGGTTGCTGCAACTTTGCTTAGGTTTACGCAAAATTAAAATTTTCTACCTGTATCGCAACAACCTGGAGTGAAATGGATATTTATTTTCTCTCTTAGTATATTTAATAAGTTGTGAAAATAATATTAAAGTATTTTGAAATTCTTCTGACGTTTTTACTGTTTTAAATTACATCTACTCCTTTTCTGTCATAAACGTATAAACGCCGTTGTCTGGTAACAAGTGTTAATTTACAGTGCGTATAAAAGAGCCTCTAAAAAGATACCTCTCGCAGTAAATGTATAAAGAAAATCCCATGAACTTCTATGGAAATATCGAACTAACAATGTAAGCCAATAAGCCAAGAGTCAATGTCACTCCCATTCCCAATTACCCTTCTTTTCTTTTATCTTATACCGGGACGGTCAATGGACCGCCCCTCTACCAAGTAGTTAATGCCCGAGCTTATGAAGGACTAAGGGCCTCCACTTTTCGTATTGCTCCTTAGTCCTTCGTTTTTCGGGCCCACTACCACACCTGTTCTTGTCTTTCACATTCCCAATGACCCTGTGTATTGTCCGCACCATAAAAATCCGTCATAAACCTACAACAATGGTCAAACGAGGAACACTATATAGCGTTCTTCGACCACCGAATCAGTTAACAATATCTACCTTAAAAACCAAGGCGATGTCACCGGTGATTTATGGTGTTCAGACATGCCCGTGCTCGGCCGATCGTCTCTGGCGATACACGATGGGAAAGCATCGTCGGGACGATCCAGCAGTTTCTACGCGATCACGCAGATTTCACCTGTACTTTCTTTCGAAGCTCTATGTAGACACGGGCGGGCTCACCGGAAATTCCATCTGGATATCTCCGTTAATATTGGCGGACTGTTGGCTCATTACGATACCAAGAAAATAGCAACGACGTTCGCATAGCTTTATGGGTTTTCATCCCCGGTCCTCGTCGACCCGTTAAACACAGGTTCTTCCTAAACGAACGGATACAGACACCCGGTCGCAACAGAAAGAGAGCGAACGCACAGCTGTGTGCATATCTACCTGTGTTATCGTAAACACAAACGAGGCCGAGCGACGGCGCCGACTCGACAATAACGGGCCATTGTCGTACAATATGTGCTCTCCTATAAGTGTAATCCGTTGTTACGAAAATCGTAAACGACTGCGGTCGACTAGTCGTGTGAGTCGGACGGCACTGGCAAACACAAGGCCGCTCGTAAAATCATTTGTAAACGATGTACACCTTAATCCTGCGCCCCCTGCACGGCCAAAACAATTATGTCATTTTTCACGTAATTTTCGCCTCCGCGTTATCTCGTCGCATCAAACCACCGTGTGTCGTCAAACTCTATCCCGGATAATCGCCGGATTACACGGCGAATTATATAATTCATAATGTTTCGTTCGCGACACCGAACAAATTGCACGCGGTGCAACAACAAATTTCGCGGAACAAGAACGCGCGTGGCGTACCTATCGAGGAAAAACGGGAAATGTTGTCAACCGCATACGCTTTTTAGAAAGACGAGAAAAGCAGGAAATCGGGGAAAAAATGTATAGAAATAGAACGAAACCGCTGCTTCCTTTTCTCTCAGCGATTATTCTATTACCCGAATAAAACATGACGAACATTATTGTAGGTTGGAGCCGGGAAAAGCGCGACACGTGATTGACAGCGGATAAATTATTGCTGATAATAGGAATCTAATAAAAACTAAAATCGAATTATCCATCGGGTAATTACCTGGCTACAGGGAAAACGCGTTGCTCGGTGGAGATTGCCAACGAATCGGAGAGAAGATATCGCCCAAGGTGTGTTCGACGACGGAGAAATTGTTGGTAGTGGTGGTAACAAAAATATTAGAGGAACTTAATTCTGTTGTACTATTTTCAACCGATTAAAATTAATTAAGGTGAGGAAATGAATTCCTATGCAGTTCCAATGTCCCGTAATCTTCAACATTTTCTTCTCGCAGAAAAAACCCCGAGTCTAGTTGAGAACAGGGAATTATGCAAAGGCGTTGTGCGTCAGGTATTGCCAACGGGTTGGAGAAAAGCAGTAATACGAGCCGCGGTTGGTAGGAGAGAAATTATTGATAGGAAGGCACCGATGTTTATGCCACCTGGGAAAAACCTGAGATAAGCCCTGAAAATATGTTATCTCTGCATCGTTTATAAAAGTTAATTTGCCGAGGCAGATAGGTCGGTTATCAGCGAATTTTGTTGCTGCACCTTGAGTTACAAGGTTCTCGACCGTTGAACCTACGCTTCGTCCCGGCGAGGCCACGTTTTTTAGGCCAGGTGGAGCAGCGAGGTCCACAGCCGGAGGACAGAATTTTGAGTAACTTGCGTCCTCGTAAAAAGAGGTTTCCCCAGTATCTTCTCATTGTCGTCTTATTCTCTTTTTTTCACGGTTCTGGAAACGCGACGATGACTCAATGCCCGGGGGAATCTGTTTTCCTCGGATCTTATCCCTTATGTGGAAGCCAGACGTTGCTTAGGAATGTTTTACCGATGCAATTAATTATGTTAGCTTCGCAGGATACTCTAGGGTAACAGAAAAAGTCATTAGGTCGACGTGTGAGCAATTCTATATTTTTAGAAGGTAAATCCCTCCCGTACCTTGGAATTGGTGCAATCAATTTTTAGTTTGCATGAAAATGCCTAGTCTAATAATGATATTTCTGGAAGCACAAAAATCTTTAGCGATTGCGCGGACTGTAGAAAACAAGGGGAAATGTATGAATAAAGATAAGACAGGAGATTCGAATTGCTTATGACTTATGAGATAAACGATACGGGGGAACCATTGGGACGGGATAAGAGAATTACGTAATCTCCGTAGAATCTCCGGGCACATCAGTATAGTGCACGTATTAGAAATTTCGCATAATTAACGCGATAAGAAACGCGAGGGTTTTAGCACAGGCGAAAATAGATTGTAATCGGATGATCGCCGATTGCCGTAGCTCGTGATTTAAAAATCAGATCGAATTCATGGCAATCGATAAAAGCAATGATCGATCAATAAAAGCGGGAACAGTACCCTTACGCGTTCGTAAAAACCCTAACGTATTTTATGATCGCCACGGATAAACTTTTTCCGACAGTTTTCCTTGTATTATTTTTTTCGATCAATGAAAAATGCAAAGTGGTTCGCTTACCGGATAATTAGAGGCGTCTTCCGCTGCCACGACGATCGGCATGCTATATCGACATCGGACTGATGCTATCGGTGGAAAAGTTGTTTCTGTCGTCCTCGATTAGAAGGAAAACCTTAATCGTTAAGCTTTACATGCACGAACGAGCCGAGAATCCGCGCCATCGTCGTGGCAAGCAACTTCATACTGTTTTGCGATGATTAAGCGTTGCCGGAGAGAATTTCAGACTCTCCGGGAAATTCCTAATGAAGCCGGCTGGGTATGCTTTATGCGGACCCACGAATTTTTTGAGCATGATCTTATACACGGAACCTATTCGACCGAGCAGAGGCGGAGCTGGGTCATTACCGACTCGAAAGATAATTTCGTGCTCAAAAACGTGCTCAATTATGAACGGTCTACTGTCTCGTAACGGCGACCAAGAGGGACATTGGTTACGGTTAGGCAGAGTAAAACAGACACACGTTGTTCTAACCACTTTGCTATAATGAACATTGGGAAATTTGTCCAAAAAAAATATAAACTGCTAAAAATTAACCGCAACTTTGACGCAATACCGCCTCTGTGCTATTCAGCAACATAGGCTAGTGGAAACAGGGATAACGTAGCACTAACAGTGATCTGAAATACCAACATCGTTAAAAGTTCCACCACCGACGAGACACTGGCCCGCGCGGACGAGATATTCGTCTGTGATACTAGTCGGTGGTTCTGCGCTTTTTACCTAAATAAAACCTAAACAGAGAATATATGACAGTGTTCACGCCCTGGGTGAACCAGCTTGAATAATACATATATTTTGTTCTGAAGGAAGGTGAAATTGCAAAATGTTATGGAAAAGAATAGGAATAGGAATAAAATTGATTGAAAATCAACATATTTATTAAAAGTGCAGCTATTAGCTCGATAGTATTCACTACTTGAAAGATACTAGAAGATCTTACAAATGGAGGATAATACCGATTGCCCAGATCTCACCGCGAGGAGGTTTCTGCACAAGAGACCCGGAAAGGGAGTCGGAACGAACGAAACATTCCTCCTGGCTCGGCTCCCTTTCTAACAAAGACGGACTTATACTAAATATCGCAGCTATGTCGAGTAATCATCGCGGAGCAAAAGGTGTGAATCGGAGAAGAAGTCTCCGGGACCAAAGGCGAATCAGGCAGAAGGCTCTGATTCATTCAAAGTGAGAAACAAGAGCGGAAGGCTCTGGTTCGAAGGTGACGCGGCGCGTACAATGCTTGCAGCCCAACTCCGGTCAGAACCGATACCCAACGTCTCCTCACCAAGAGAGATGACCACGAGAAGTGTCCAAACGATATCCCATTTCCCCAACAACTACCTGCCACCAAGCAACGCAAAGCGTTGAGGTGACTCGGGTAGAATGACGACCAGAGAGGACACTGTAGCATGGCTACACGAGTGAACAGGTCTCAATGAACCATCCCTCTCAATGTATCGACGCCAAATACCGACACCAACCGGTCTGGTACATACAAGCAAGGTCCGACACAGCAGAAGCCTGTGTCGGAGTCAAAAAATTGAGCTCAGCAAAGTGAAGTTATGACAATAATTCCTCGACATATTACCAACGACGGTATACAATCTTAATAACTAACGCACGCACGCAATCCGCACAATTATTGTGGGCCAATAGACTAAAACGCATAAGAGGAAAACATCAAAGCAAAAGGCTTTGATTCGCAAAGAAGAATCATGAGCCAGAGCACGAGGCTCTGGCAAGGAGGCGACGCTACGACAATAATTGCTCGGCAAATAAAAGTAACTTAAGAATACGCCGTCGACTTCTTGGTGTATCCTCTTCTTTTTGTGTCCGCTTCTTGGTGTCCTCTTCTTGGTGTGTCCTCTTCTCGGTGTGTCCTCTTCTCGATGTGTCCTCTTCTCTGTGCGTTCTAGCTGAAACGGACTAATAATAATAATTAGACACAACACATAATCCCGCACACGAGTGCGAATACAACAGAATCATAACAAAAGAACAAAATTCCGCACACGAATGGAAACCAAACACCCGCTCACGAGAGCAAACCTAAGACCAGCTCACGAGAGCTAAACTAACCACGCACACGAGTGCGAATCTAACCAGCTCACGAGAGCCAACCTAACAACAGCTCACGAGAGCCCAACTAACACCAGCTCACGAGAGCCAACCTAACACCAGCTCACGAGAGCCAAACTAACCCCGCACACGAGTGCAGCCTATATGCGATTCGGGTTGCCC